>QQSS02183861.1:0-13947 GCA_003687565.2 Craspedacusta sowerbii | reverse complement strand
CACATTATTAATAAATTGCATAGGCATATTCCGCGCATTCGTCGAAAGGAGGACAAATGTGTGTCCGGCGTGAGGTTTCGCCGGACGGAGGACAAGGTCCTCGAAATCCGGACAGTCCGACGAAAAGGAGGACGTATGGCCACCCTACCTTGAATGGTAGTGAATGGTCCACCGAAATTGAGTGCTGTCCTCGCAAACGCCCGCAGTGGGACCTGAAACCGTATCTAAGGTAGCGGAGCCATAATTTGGGATGCTATTGTCGCTTTGCGTCGCCTGCAAGTGAAACATTCCCTTTCAACTTGTCGTATGACTTCCCGAGCATGAATGATCCAAAAGTGCTCGGGATTGCTGCTAACGTTAATTTGTTCCCAGCTACGTGACCATTTCCTGAGTGGTGGTCACCGACAATAGCTTCGTCACCCAAGCATTTCTCGGACGAATTACGAGAAAATTCGCATCCTAAGCCGTGACATGCACGGGAACCGAACCCGAGTCGCCGGAGTTGAAAGCAGAGCACTTACCAGAGCACTGATGAGCCCCACATAGAGTGAAACGCGTCTGGCGTTGGGGGAATGGTGGAACTGGTGGGTTTCTTAACTTGGCCAATTTCAAGAACATTTGTGCTCTTGTGATATGAGCCTCTCTGTCCGGTATTCGATCCTCTAGGCCACACTAAACTTTACAGTTACGTAAACAGATTTCCTTTTGTGATGTGTGGAGGGCTGCATGGTCAGCTCTAATGAGAATGTCTACTACTGGTCGCGAACTAAGCTTTGAGAAGGAGGCTTCTTTTCAAGTGAGCCCCTTTTTCCCGATGTGAAATTCCTCTCAAGCAAACGCAAGCTGGCAGTTACCTTTTATTCGCTGCCTTAGTTTCTCATGCAAACTGACCAGATCCCATTGCACTGGCAATTGTTGTGAGGCTCCTCACTTGTCCATTTAGAGTACTAACTGTGATAGAGTTTTCTGGTCCATGCAGGATAAGCTCAGCCACAAAATCGCTGTTGACATATGTCTTGCATCATCAAGCAGCGCGTTAACTGTCACTGTTCGATGACCATTTTGCAGTATTAATGGGACAGTACGTCAAGCAATAATGCACTTAGATGCTGACTCCGCTGATGCACGCGACTTCTCCATTGTTGAACTTTGTTTTTCTTCCTGCAAGCTTGCTCTTCCTGACGAGTCGAGACTTCCTGTCTAGATTGAGTTACCCTTGTAGTTTTCGCCCTTTCAGGTTGAAATTCCGACTCCGGGATAGGGCCTAAATGTTCTTGCAGTAGGCGGTTGTGGTTCTCTTTGCAACCATCCATTTCGCAAATTCTTGTTCGTCTGCAGTCCGTGCCACGTTTCGTCGTATCCAAGCATCCAACGCAGTGCCACTGAAATCTGGCTATCTTCCAACGTTGTGCTATGTCCATCCCTTTGAGTTTTGGGCATAGCCGTTACCTAGACAACGAATCGTCTCGGCCGCCATCATCGAGAACTCCGCTTCTCTATTGATCCAATCCCGAAAGGTTTCCACGTTGTCGGCCGTTCTCATACGTCCATCGCTGATAATCTGTAAGCATCGTCTAGTTCAGCTTCTTCTGCACCTACATAAGCAATGATCCATTTCCCATTCCTCAAGTCGGTCTGCCTTCTTCAGATTGATCATTAGCACGTCACAAAGGTCGGCCATTTTTCGAAGGACTTGTAAAATTTCTTAGTGTACGGTGTCTACGGTAAGGCAGAAGATTTGAATAGAACCTAATAACAATTGCGGACGCCATGGACATTTAGAGAGAAGGCCACAAGGGTGCTATGGCGAACTAAGACTAGCTTGTATAAAGCAACCACAAGAAAATAAGACATGTGCCACGTGGACTACTTCTAACCTCCCCTGCCCGTGCCAGGCCACCTGTCATATATGGGTACATATAACTCACAGCGTGCACAACGTGTACCAACACCTCTCTACCAGCAAATGTTTTTTTTTCTTTTTTTTTTCCTCTCTCCTGAATTAAAGTCTGTTATAAGATAATTGTCCAAATGATCTAGTTCATTGCAAAGTCCCGGTATCGACCAGGCAACTGCACTTGCCTTCGTGATCGAGATGTCGGCTCTGAAGTCGCAGCATCAAGTGACTGCCCAGGGTCTTCCAAGATGGCAGGAATTTGCGGGGCCTGCGCGTTGGTGATTCCGCTGGAATGGGTTGGTTCCACTGTTGATGGTGATGAGCAGAGTGCTTTGTTTTCTGCAGACATAGGCGGCGGGTAATTTATGACCCTTATCATGGGTCTGGGTTCGTTCGCTGGGGCAGCCGCTCGTCTTTACATGGACCCTGTTTCGCCGAATCGTGCTCACCGGAGTTTGCATTGTGTACGATCGTTGATCGTGGTCGATAACCTTGCCGTAGATCCATGGTTGATGGCTGCAAGTATGGGGAGGACGCGCGTATGCAAACGATCTCACAGGGATGGTTTGATGCTCCAGTACGGCCGTGCGGTCGTACATGACCTTCGCATTTTCTCTCTTCCATATGATTTCTTCAACTATTCTCTTTACGTCGCAGGTGCGTGGTTCTAGGGCTGCATGCGAGGTCGGTAACATGGTTCGCGTGCGCCGGTTCATGAGCCTCTGCGCTGGTGAGTAAGTATGTCCTTGAGGCGGCGTGTTCCTGTAGGTTAGCAAGGCAGCTTGTACATCCGTTGCTTTCTTTAACATGTTCTTTGCTATCTTCACCGCTGCCTCTGCTCTGCCATTGCATTTCGGATAGTAAGGCGAGGAGGTTGTGTGTTTGAAGATGCCTTCTTGCTAATGGTGATAAAGACATTGATTTGAAGCCCGAGGCAAAGTACTCGCTTTTTTCGGCATTACCTGAAACTGTTCAGTTCAGGTGTCCAGAAGGGCCATATTATCTGCATTGTCCGCATCTGGTAATGAAGTGTTAAGCTGCTGTCTTGAGCGTTGCAGATAAGACCCAATAATTACATGGTGTCGCTAGTAGGGTGAGAGATTAAAGCCCTGTCTAACGCCTGTCCTATACTTTAAGACTTGGGAGTATTAGCTATGACTCGGTCGCGGCTTATCGTTTATCTGAAGCAGCTAATGATACAGACCAGCGTACATGAGAGGCCTGCCCATCTCGCGGAGGACTTGCAGCGCCAGAGAATCGATCTGGCTTACTTGATGTTCTATGTAGGTGCTTCTCAAGAAACGGAGCAAAAATATCACTTTCACGTTATTCGCTTATATTGCATCTTGGTTACGGAGATCTTGGTTCACTCTCCGTTTGGAAATAAGTCACTTATTAAATTGGAATGCACTCGAAAATGACGCCTGCTCGCACTTGGTCCTATCTAGGTGCACGAAATAAAGACTCATGAGAACATTTGATTGCATAAGCTATACGTGCTGTACTCTAATAAGTCGCTTGTTGAAAGGGAAATCTAAAACCTGCACCAGCTTCGAAAATGCAGTGAACCGAAAAGTACCTCCTTCTAGAAAATCTACTTTCAATATCCATCATCCCAATAGCCCTTCGGGTTTTAACCCAAAATATGTGTGCAGTTTCGCGGATTTGAAGGAACCCGTTTGCTTAATATCATAGGACGACATGGAGGACACGACTCACTCCTTGCTAGAATGGTTTAGCCACCCAACGCACCACCCAGCTTGTTACGACGTATTATTTTAATCAATGCATGTCCTGCGTGGAGTTGCAGTTTGTTTCATTCTGCTCTACTCGTGGGATTCCGTTTTTCTTTCTATTGTCATGATATGTGTTTCTTAGGTACTGTGTACACAGGATGTATTGTGCCATTGACTTTATCGTGGAAGTTGTAAATCTTTATACACAAGCATGCGTAAGCGCACACACACACACACACACACACACACACACGCACACACACACACACAAACGCAAACACAGACGCGAACACAAATAAGCTAAGAATAAATAAAATGTAGCTGGTGAATTTGACAACTTGGTGGGGTTTTCTATGTTCCTCTTTGTGGTATGCAAACTGATTTGGCCGTGTTACAACTGTCAGTGTCAGGTTTCAACTCTTTCTTCTGTATTGCACTTAACGTCTGTCGGGATATAGTCTCTTTCTCAAAGAATTACATTCTCAAAGATGTGCCAATTAATTCCTGATCGATAAATGATGATCGATTTTTGTTTGCGTCTTACGCGCAATAGTATCTTCTATGCTAATAATTGTTGAGCTAAAGTGGGTCGCTCCTAATCCTATCGCTGCATCGATTGCATGTTTTGATGGCTCGGTTGGGAACTGAGGCGTCCAAATATCTCTACCCATTTGTATTGGTGCTTGCCAGCTCATGAAATCGTGCGTAACGAAAAGTCAAGGAATATTCTCTCGTCTGCTTTTGAAACGGCTGTTTCCCTTTTTGAGGATTTGCCTTAAAAGTATGAAAGTTATGTGCTTTTGTTGCGTTCTTCAAATACTTCAGCCCAATTTAAAAACAGCTTATTTGTGTCCAGGAGAATGGTTGCGTGCTTTGGAAACTCTCCTAGGTCCCAGTTGCAGCATGGAGATTATACCTGTCCGTTATTTGAATGGTGGTCAAGATCAAACAGTTCGTTTTTTTCCGTTTGGCTGGATTTCAGTATGACATTTTTTAGTTGCTGTGTTTGTAGACTTAAAATTTGGGAATAATATGATAGTGTGACAAATGTATTTTTAAAATGTAAAGTTGACATAGTTGAATTCAAATTTTTGTGGTGGAGAAACAAGCACGGCAGTTTTTCTGGTTAATCTCTTGCTTGTTTATTAATTATTTATAAATACACTTCTAGGCGTAGTAGAATTCGACCAAGGTTTGCGATCTCAATAGTATTAATGACAAGTTTTTTTTAGTCTAGTTCAGGAAAGTGCTTGAAGAAAAGCGACCAGGAAAGGTGCCAAACTTTAAGACTTACTGTTACTTTCTTATAAGGTTCAATAGTGAGGTCGTTTGAAAAAAATGCGAAGTGTCCACGAGCTGTGTATAATAAATCAATTGTTATCAAATTGAAATTGAGGGGAAACGTTTGCAATCTCAGCGCTAAGCCGGGCAGCGAAGTAAATTTCCTCAGGGTACTAAATCTAGCAAGAATATTTCTGGTAAGGAAAAAAACTGTCGTTCTTGACGGCGATTATTATTGCTTGTGTAATACTAAATTCAAACAGTTGATAAAATTGCATCAAGAAAGGCTTTTGCTGATTTGGTTGAATTTACTTATCAAAAATCTATGAACGTAAGAAAGAAAATTGAATTTCGTGTTTCAACTCCAGGTTTCCAATTGGGAGCAGCTAACATTGACTTGAAATGCCGGAAGCCCTTAAGCTTTGCGGGATTCTGTCTCTAGGATTTTACCGTGCAAAGGGCCACAACTACGACTTGCGATGTAATCATGAGTTTGTTGACCATCAACTATTTAGTGACGATTTTAATCTTAGTTTGACCAGTGCTTGGTTCTTCCAACGAATCACTAAGTGTATTTAGACTGGAGAGCAGGTGCGCAAACTTCATTGAGATTGTTTAGGAGCTTATTCTGATGTCTTGTTCATCCATGTTTAGTCTGCTGTTTTGGCGCTAAGCATACAGAAGAGTTTCCTTCTAGGGCCGCAGTTTAGGGATAATTCGGTTTCAGCATGATTTCTTACCCACTTCTACACATGAGCTTCCGTGTTATAGTTAGCTATGAGAAACTCTGAGTAAGCATGCTGGCATAGCACTATTCTCTTGGACGTATCCGGAGCCCAGTTCCCAAATTTTGCATTAGTCTTTAGCAATCGTTTTGAAAATTTGCGAGTGGTTCTGTGTGTCCTCTGTTGAGGTTCTTTCGGCACCGTGGTCTTGAGTTGCCTGCTAGAAGTCGCTAGAAAGGATCTCAGAACTGATATGAGATTATATTCTTTTAACTTCTTCGCTTGTTCTTCTACTACTGTTAAGTATTGCATGGGGTTTGTATGCAGATTGAGGGAAGGAAGTTGCTATGTACGCGCCCAATGCTATAGCAGGGAGCTTGTTTGGGAGTCTTCCCTGCTCACTTCCTCGTCCTTGCCCCAGATCGAGTGGTATCCAGGTGCTTTCTCCGTCACATCATGGTTATTCCATGACATGTTTCTGCCATGGATTGGTATACGATGGTATGCAGTAAGGATGGTCTTTTGTTCTAGTGGTCACTGCTGTGTTAATTGAGCCATTTTAGACCATTTGGCAGGTCGAGGCGTCTGCTATCTATACCACTTGATATGTGTACTAAAAACACTATAAAATGATAGTATTAGTGTGTGGTGTGTCTCAAGCATTGGAAGAGCGGGGGTGGGGGGTGGGAGGCTTTTTAAAGCAAGTTAAGTCCGATTCCGATTTATTGCAATTGTACTGCTCCTGTGATTTTTCTGAGTTGATGCTTTGAATTGGTGCGATTTGAATGGGTTTACAATGAATATATTTTGCCTGCATGGAAATGTTGCAAAATTCGCACTGTAAATGAAATGTGCATGTGTGTGTATTGGTGTGTAATTTTGGACTTACATGTGGTAGTGTATTTGTATGTCTGTGTGTGTGTGCGTGTGTGTGTGTGTGCGTGTGTGTGCGTGTGTGTTTGCTTGTGGTTGTGTGTGTGTTTGTGTGTGTGCGTGTGTGTGTGCGTGTGTGTGTGTGCGTGTGTGTGTGTGTGGTTTTGGTTGTGGTTTGTGTGGTTGTGGTTGTGGTTTGTGTGGTTGTGGTTGTGTGTGGTGTGTGTGTGTGTGTGGTTGTGGTTGTGGTTGTGTGTATGAGTGTTTGATTCACTAGTATTTTAAGTTGCAAGATTTGAGTCTGGCTTTTAGTATGACAGTATCAGAAAAGCATCTTTGTATTCAAGATTGTAACTCTAAACCCATGCCTTGGGTTAGTCGCCAACATCTGTTGGTTAACGTAGTTTGATGTTGGTTGCAGTTTGGTATTTTAAAGACGTTTTGCACTGTAGTCCATGAAATTTTTCCGGATTTAGCTTCATGTTAGGCTAGGCTGATTTTCACGTGTCTTTTGCTTGAATTTCATCAGAGGCAGAGCTGGTTTATTTGGTATAGAAGTGAAACATAAGACTTATAGTCTGACATGTTTTTCATGCAATGGAGAAAAAGATTGGAGTCGTTGCTTTTTCTTAGTTTAGGTTACTCGATGGTAAAGTGTTAGGAACTTGCTCGGCTACATGTTTGCATTTTTTAAGCCAATTTCTTCAACCGTACTTGGTTTTTGGTCCGGAAGACTTCACATTTCAAGCTTCTGCACTGCGATCTTTTCCTAGCATGCTATTGCCAATTTTCATGTTGTTTTCTATTGCCGCAATTCGAGGAAAGTCTAGTCTGTCGATGGTGTTTGAAAATAGTTTCAGATTGTTATGGCATGCTGCTGCAGTGCGTAACACAAATGTATCATTTTTAACTTCAGTTTTTTCCTGAACTTTTCTATGATGTGCCTGGTGTTGTGCTGAACATGTTTTGAAAATACGCCTTTGGTTTAAACTTTTTTTGTTCAGTAAATGCCCAGTTGGATTGAATGCTGACTCATGAGTTTTATGAGATAACTCAGAGATTCATTGCTTTGCCAGCCCAAGGCTTGCTATTAAAACAAGCTTTTTACGAGCATTCTCCGGAAACATCTGGCTTTGGTATCCTGCAAACCTGGAGAAATGCATTCGTGTGGGTAAATCCCTTGTTTAATGATCTTTCTTGGAAGCAACTTGAATCGTAAATATGGCTCTATTTAACATGGCCGCCGTGCCATGCTGTTCTGGTTTTCTGTGCGCCTTTTAAACGTATTTGGATTTATTTGCTTTTGATCTAGACAGAATATCCTGAGAAGCAAGTTTTTTTCCGGATAAGCTCCAGTGACGTGTTGACGCAGCCATCTAGTTTTAGTTCTATTTCACCATAAATTGTACCAGTTGATTTAATTTTGGATATATATATATATATATATATATATATATATATATATGGATATTGCATAAGTTCTTGAAGTTTTAGTGTTTTTACGAAGTGGAAATCGTGTCGTTGCGTGTTTTCCCGGCTTTGTACATGCATGAAAGTCCTTTGAAACACCTTAAATGTTTTCACCAGCCTGTTCAATGCTTGTTGATGTGTTAACTTGTTATGTTTAACCATTGCTTAGTCATGTGTATTTACCAGGACTAGCGTAGAGGTTTACTAGCAAGTGAGTTTTTAAAGCAGATTTTTTTTGAATGGCATTACTTGAAGTCCTTTAAGTAAAGCCTGGCACAGCTATTAGTTAGCAGTATTTGCTGGTTGGTTGGTGAGGAGCCTGGAGTTTCCCCGGATGCGCAGTCCATCGATCGTCGGTGAAAGCAAGCGAGGCCAGTCGTCGGATGTAGGTTAAGCCTCTCAAGGAGCTAAAGAGCTCGTTGCGTGCTCTCAAAAGGAGGTCGGACGACTGGTCGATGCTCCAACAATCGTGCAACTGACATCGCACTGTCCCCTGTTACCAAGAGTGTCTTCGTGAAGACCTTTCCAGCGAGCGACGAAGTCGTACTGTGCTGGTTAGGTCTTTTTAGGGGATTCACCAAACAGGGTAGCCACAAAAATTAGTAACACACCCTGCTTTCCCACCGACCGCCGCGTGGAGGCTCTTCTAGATGGTCGGCTGGCAGTAGTGTGCTAAGATGCGTAACATCGAAGCAGTGCGCCCGGTTTCAGCGAGCCATGTTTCCGCACACCACCTTTGACCTCACTACGTTTTAGTGCCCGCGTTTCAGAGCACCACGTTTCAGCGTGCCACTGTTCAGCGCATCCCGATTTGCCTGTCCCTGTATGATCTTTCGCTTCTTGCTGTTTTTCGTGCTGTCTGTGATGCTGATCTTTAAGCTGTTGTACTTCGTTAGCTGGAAGATTTCAAACATAAGTGTTCAGTTGCCCCGTGTAAGCATTAGTCCTAGAGGTCGTGAAAATAATTTGCCATTTTTTCTTGCTTGGAGGTTTATTTGAAAGCGTTATGTTGTTAGGCTCAGCAGGTGACGGGATTTTCTCGTTATACAGCTCTGTGGTTCTCAAAATTGGAATGCTTGGGTTTGATTTTCTAGGCTGGTTTTTAAAAATCGCCTTTAAATTGCAAGATGCTTTGCAATTCTGTGGCTGTTCTAGCTCCTTCAAGGTTCTTGTAAGTTTCCTTAAATTATT
This sequence comes from Craspedacusta sowerbii, assembly GCA_003687565.2. Classification (NCBI taxonomy): domain Eukaryota; kingdom Metazoa; phylum Cnidaria; class Hydrozoa; order Limnomedusae; family Olindiidae; genus Craspedacusta; species Craspedacusta sowerbii. The sequence goes on along the minus strand of QQSS02183861.1, from coordinate 4,774 downwards.
TATGTTATTTCCCTCAGGGTGGGGCTTGAAAATTCATCTTTTTAAATGTTCAGAAGAGAGCATGGTCCTATCATGGCTGTTTCCGTGTGGATGGCGATCGAGCGTTCTTGCTAGCTTGGGCTTTCCACATCCGCTTGCGGCACTTCAGAATCCTAGTTTTCGTTTGCGGATTTGAATCAGGGAATGTCTGATTGAATACTGGTCTTGCACCAGCCTTATGAAGCACTTTCCCCACAACTTTGGTCTCATGTGTGGATTCTATTGCGAGGTCCAGTAAAATTGAAATATCAAGGAGGGCATTTTTGAATTTGCTTTGATCTGGTTCGTCATTCTTTATTTATTGTTAAAGAATGACTTTGCGACTCGTTTATGTGTAGTTGGCTTCGTGCGTCTGTCATGAGTTAGATTCTCGATTTATTACAAAGGGTTTATAATGAGTTTATACGTTGCTACGCTGCCTCTCATTTTTTGTGTATACGCCAAAGTGGCATATTTAAGCTAATAACTAATGGCTTCCCGGTCTCTATGATCGGTCCCAAAAAATCAGGCAAGCTTTGGGACCTAATTTTTTTTGCAGGATTTATATTTTTGATAAGGCTCGTTTAGAAATTATGTTATCCGGCGCTGCTGTTGACAGAAATGCAGAATTTAAGCTTCTTCAACAGGGAGAACTAGGAAAGGTTTCTTCTTACTTTCGCATCTTGATTACCAGCTGTTGAGTAGCATCTTCCCTAGGTTTTCCTATTTGGCACTTTTTCTTTGCAAAGCTCCGATATCGTACGTTCTTGCGTTATCGTTGATTGCGTCTGGAATTTTCTTATGAGACTATTTCTTAGCAGCTGCATAGTATGGATACCCTGATGAGTGCCCCTGAAAACCAGCCAATGATGTCTCCGCATGTATTGGTTGAGGAGGATTCTTGTATAACAGCAAATTCCTTTAGTGCGCTGCCACGCAAGAGTACATCTCCTCACAGGCTCGGTGGGCCATCCTCTCATTTGGAAAGCGTTGCTTCGTCACGGCTATTTGCTGCGGTATGTACGTATTTTTGGATGAATCCTTCCCTTGGCTTATGCATGCCAGACCGTAGTCCATGCATGCAAGACTATAGCCCTTGCATGCGGTAGTCCGCGCATGCAAGACCCAAGTCCATTGCAAGTACCAACGTTTGTGATGTTTCTTGAAGTCCTTAAGGTCTAGTTTTTGAACGGCTCTCTAAGCATGACCTGGTTAAAAACGAGAGAACGTGCATTCAATGCGGATAGGATGTTCACGATGGTTTCCATCAGATTTTCGCTTTGGTCTTAGATAGCGACTTGGTTTTGAGTTCTTTTTTTCGCGCCGTTTAAATTCGTTGAATGGTATCATACGGAGGATCCACTTCGACTTAGACACGTTAACATGACTTTGTTAAGTTTCACCCAGGAACTGGTAAAAAGCTGTTAAGGAAACTGAACTTGTCTTCGGGCTTCTTCTGTGGGTCTGTATTAGTGTGACCTAAGGCCGGGCAGTCACCCAGGAAAACAATCAGCCATTCTTTATCTTTAACTGCTTCTGATAATGCGTGAGACTGCAATGAGCGCAAATGTGGTCATTTGTACTTCTTTGCTACACCTGCAATCGAAAGTGAACCTAAATGGCATATACTATCTAATTTACTAAGGACCATGCCCGTAGTTATGTAGATCTTCAAAAATTACTTTAAAATTAACTTTTCAATGTGACATTCAGGGTAATGCTGAATTTTCTAGGCTTCATAAGATTTAATGCAAGTCTACGACGAAGTGTTCGTTGTGAGATATATTGTATTCATTCATTCGTAGAGCATTGATCGTTTAAGTGCATTGATCTTTTAAAAGCATTGATCGTTTTCCACCAAGTGATGTCGTGCATATGGCGTGTGGCTTGTCAGTATAGGGTAGTATGCGGAAAAAGCTTCTTGACGTAAAATACGGAAAAGGGCTTTGAAAAACGAACAAAAAACAACGACAGCAACAGCAGATAAACAAGAAAAATCGCGCAACGAGCTAAAAAACAGTATTTTTAGACAAAGCTTGTGATAAATTATTCGTTAAAAAATAAATATGGCTTCAAACGCCGAGATAGGCAAGGAACTTCGTGAGCTGGATAAAGAGACTATCTTGATGGGCTTAAAGGCAGTGTAAAACAAAACAAGGTGAATAAATAAATAAACTAAGCAGTGCGCCAGTTAGGAAGCGTGTAGTATTCTCGACGCACCTGCATTTCGCATCGCGTGGCTTCATTGGCGAAGGAAACAGTCCATGATTTCCTGTAAAAAGCCATGAAAGTCTGGGGGATGTTGACGTTGCTATGACAGACGCTCTTTTAGATCGTTCTCATCGTACTGGTTGAGCAAACGATAGCAGAATTATTGTAAAAAATTTGCCTTCGGAGGTACTGCTCCAAAGTATACCAAGTCAGAAAACGTATCAAACGAAAGCTTTGATATGGTCTACAAGTGGTCCTTGAGAAGACACGCTGAACGAAACAAGGGCTCATTGCGAGCAAAGTAAAGCAGAGTTTGGTTTCGCTGATACTGTTTTTTTATTACTGACTATAATTCGCTTTAACGTAAGGATAGATTTTATTTTGCGTAAGCGTTGGTATTGCTTTTGCTTAACTTCTCACATCACTTTTGCGTGAATTTTGATATTATTACGTAATGAACTTTTGCTGATACTATTGTTTCTTACTTACTATAACTCGCTTTTGCTTAGCTTCATATCCTGAGTTCTATGAGATTATTCGTGAGGTTCGTGCTAGAACTTACTAATTTACTTAACTGTGCTATTTACGTGCTTATTTTTATGTTTAAGCTCATCTAGCTGCATAAGTGGCGAGATAACTTTTTAAGGGCTTACAAAAATACTCAAATCACTCCGCCGGGTTCACAAGCAAGCCGTCCTGCACTAGCACGACTCTCCTAACGCAAAAGTTCGATTCCCTTCGTAGGCATTCCATTGTAGCCTTCGATTATCTCGCTTACTAAAACCGGAGTAGCTTTCAAATTTCGAATACGAGAATGGACAAATATCTTCGCCGGGTTCACAAGCACTAGCACATCCAAACGCAAAAGTTTGATGGCTCATGGGTTCGTAATAACTTCTTATTTCGGGGCAGCTTTTTACAGAAGCTGTTATGTTTGTCAGGTATTATCGAGAACAGCCCGACCTCTATGCGACCGCGCGGCAGTTGCGTTATTTACGCTTAACTTGTGCAATTTCCTCTTTTTCTCCATTGAATCTTCCCTTGCCGTTGCAGTTTAGCTGCTAACGTTTGCTCAAATATGGCCTTCTGTTCAGTGCAACTGTCGCATGGTTGTCAGGTAGCTTTCGTGTACTGTGCATTATATGTCCTTTTCCCTCTCTCGATGTTAAACTTTATTGTGCTTAATTCTTTTGCAGAGAGGCATCTCTCTCATGGTGTCATGAACATGCAAAGACATTTTCTTCTATTTAGGAATTTTCCTAGATTCCAAGTGCATTCCTGTTCTCGACTTGCGATGTGTTTATTTATTTATTTATTTATTTTACCGTAAGTTTCTTCCGTTTCGTTTAAGATTAAACGTTAAAGTGCATTGTACGTTCATTTCCTACTGAATCACTCAAGTGGTTATATGTTCTGAATGCAATAGTATGCCCGCCACATATCCACATACATGTAACATTTTAGTGACACAATACTTGTCTGTCAAGGGCAGGATATGTTTGTTTGGTGTAGCGAAAGTTAAGCCTTGTGCGTTTTGTCCAGATAGTGCACTTAATCAAACTCTATTCTCCCAAGGGTATTTTTGCTTGCGGAGTATTTTTGCATTTGCAGGAAGCGTTTGATACCGTGATAACGCCATACTGGGTCTTTATGGAGTTGGAGCTTGTGTCAAGGATTGGTTCAGTTCATTTTTAACCGGCCGTACTATATTCGTGGTCCGGATCCGACTGATTCCGCTGACTCTGCAAACCAGAAAATAGAGTGGCAAATCCTTATTGTTACTATGTAGTATTTCGTTCCCTCTTGTATGAACGAAGGGAGTATAGAAATTGCTTACCTCGGTAAGGTATTGGGGGGCTCCTACTGGGCGCTTTTAAACTCTGATTGGTCCTCAAAAGACCCCTCCTTCCCATTGCGGGTGCTGATTGAATTGGTTACGCGTATTCCTTTGAGCGTTAAGAAAAGAATCTCTCGTTGTTATTTCTTGTCAAGCCTTCCTCATATCCTCTAATATGGTGACTATAGCTTGCTTGTTGATACTACTCATTATTCTCACTTGTGAATGACTTAGTAATGCAATAGTGTATGGCTTTATCAAGATCGCAAAAGGATTTCTGTAAGAATATGTTGATTACGTGCGAGATCTTTCATCCTTTATTGTGTGATGACCATGTTCTTGTTTTTATTTTTTTCTTCAGAAATGGCAGCGAAAGGTGAAAAAATTCTCCATCCAGTTTCGAAAAGTAGGATTGAAGTCTATGAGCAGTCTTTCTTCGCCTGTGAGTGTCATGTTTCCTTTATTTTGTTTATTTGTTGTTTAGGGAATCATTCGAAACCTAGCGCTCAGATTTATTTCAAGCTGCGCTTGTTTGCTGTAGCTTTCTCAAAGCTGTAACTGGCGCTGGATACGGGAAAGGACGTAGTATGCGCATAAGTATATATACGAATATGTAAACGCATGAGGATTTAGTATAAAGTAAACGCATATATATGTATGTATGTATGTATATATATATATATATATATATATATATATATATATATA
>QQSS02183839.1:0-13951 GCA_003687565.2 Craspedacusta sowerbii | reverse complement strand
TAGTAGTAGTAGTAGTAGTAGTAGTAGTAGTAGTAGTAGTAGTAGTAGTAGTAGTAGTAGTAGTAGTAGTACTACTATTAACTTTACTTTTACTCGGTTTCTAAAACACCCACATAATGAAAATGAAAAAAGGAAAAGTAAAATTTAAAAAATACATTGCGATCAAATCTGTGTTTCATACAAACGCAATCCAAAATTAGCACGATAGACCGAGAAGGCTCTTTATGAGCATGTCCAAACATAAAGAGATAGGGACACTAGAACGTTCTCATATATATTACCTTATACCTTTAGGTGTTGCTCACAAACATTGCATAAACATTTATGCATTGCTTACTGGCAGTGCTCTGCCATTAAATGACCATGCTCAGCTGTGAGAGGAAATTTTCACACCGTACGACAATATAAAGTAGCAGGACTCACTCAATTTGGCACTCACACCGTATTCATCGAAATAATTGGCAGTTACAACAAGAAAGGATAATTACTTTTTTTCATCAAGATTTCAGCCGGTAATAACCACGACAGGCTCGAAACAACAGAAGGCACGTGATTTCCTAGAGAGCTGTTTCTGAACAATTAGAAGGGGAGATTGTGAAGCAAGCTGTGAGCGAAGAGGCGAAAGCGTCATCTTAATAAGACATTTTAGGCCGATCAATAAGAAGACCCTCAACGCAGAGGTTGGTGGGCAAGCAGTGTAAGAAATGTGGTGGATCTGCTTGTCGAATCTCTAACAACAACATCAGCAGCAACAGCGAAAACAATACAACAGCAACAATAGCAACAACAACAACATACGACAATAACAACAACAAAAACATACAAAAACGACAGTAAGAACAGCAATGACAGCAACAATACCAACAACAACAACATACGACAACGATAACAACAGCAGCAGCAACAACAACAACAACAACAACAACAACAACAACAACAACAACAACAACAACAGCAACAACAACAACAACTGCAACATCAAAATCAAGCTATCTTCAGCCGACAAACATGGTGACCCTCCGTTCAGTGGTGATGGGCCGTCTGGGCAGGAGTTGTAGCATTTTCATGGGACCTTTTTTTTATGGAAGATTCTCGTCATGATGACCTGAAAAAATACTGTGCAACTGTCGTCCTTTAAATAAATCTTCGAAATAAAGACAGTCTCCTAGCAACTGAAACAGCACGATAGCTGATGATTCATGGTCGCCAGAACCTTCTATTGCGTTCAGTGAGACTCTTCCTACATCATAAGGCATCACCCGACGCTTGAATCAATTCTCTGTCGCTATTAAATAAACAACAACAACAGCAACAACGACCTCGTTTTGCTCGATAATAGTCCATGATTTCGTCATTGTATTTAGAGGTCTAGTTATTTCACAATGCTGAAGTTCGAACTACCATTATAGGGGTGTAACACGCATACAAAATTATTATATTCTTTTCTTTGTGAACCTGTCTAAGTTTTAAGAGTAAATTTTTAAAACTGTGGTCTTTGTCAGGCTCAATAGTTCTGGGTTGAGCACTCTTTGCACGCAACTCTATATTACAAAACTTGTCCTCCATTGCATGCTTTGCAAGTTCTTTGCAGGAACCCTTTCTCACGGATCTTGAAGCTAGCATTCGAATGCGAAAAAATTCGAATATAGAATGTCTTCAGCAACGAAGTGCGAATGTTGCCAATTTAAAACGACCAGACACGAAGGTTTGTTAAAATGTGAAAGAAATTAGCGTCATGTTCAACCGATTGAAGTCGATTGGCGACATTGTAATTCCTCCAGGACGCTTTCGTGCCGCTTTCGATAATATTGCTGAAACTGAAGAAGAGGACGAGGAAGAAAAGGTTGACTTAAAGTGCGAAAAGATCATGGGAAATTCAATTGAAACCAACTACGAGGGTAGCAAAAAGATTAAAGCTGTCGATAGCAACGAGAGCGATAAGGAGCTAAAAACTGGTAGCAGTAGCAGCAATATCAGTATGGTGTCTAATGTATCGAGCTCGAATAGTATGGTGGTATCTGGTGATAATGACAAAGTGCTAAAAAACAGTAGTAGCAGCAGTAGTATCAGTGTAGCATCCAACGCAGCGAGTTCGGATAATGTGATCGCGAAAATTGAAGGCAATGTTGACATTTATCAAGCCGAAAAGCTGCAATCGGGTTTTTTATCACGCCTGATAAAACTCATCAGCAAGGATTCAACGAAATGCTACTTCCACTATAAGAAGCAACCGGCCCAATTGACGATATTGACTACAAGGCATTTTGAACGAAACGTTCTGGGAAGTAATGGCGAGGGTTATTTCAAGGCTTTGACGTATCGACAATTTCATCGCCAGCTCATACTTAGAGGTTTTGTCGAACTGCCGGCAACCGATACGATAAGCATAGTTTATGCGGTTAAGAACCAAATATTTTGCGAATTTCTCGAATCTGAGTTTAAAAATTAATTGATGTTTATCTAGTAAATGTCCTTATATATACGTGCCCTATTTGTTGATATTAATATCTACATATTCATGCACACCCAAGCTTGTTTATGGACTTCTACAATATTGTTTTGTGATATGAGATCGATATGTACTCACATTGTTAACTGGTAATATATTTACTTTACGTAGCATCCGCAATTTAATGTCAATATGTTGCCATGAGGTCTTATAGTGACACGTACCTTTATTCCTTTACTTGATGCGTTTAGACAAAACTGTATTTAGAGTTGCAATTAAGGTTTTGTTTTACCGGAAACGCTTTAGGGAGAGTATACCATTGAATCATTCTTTGAATGTCTTCCTTCAAAATTAACTATTTGCTGAAACGCCACGAAAGACTTGCAATACACCATACGATAAACTCGGATATCGCTATCAATAAAATTCGGGAAAATTTTGGACTACAAATGTCGGCGCGTTATTCATTGAAAAAAATGGGATTTCAGAATCAATAATGACTTGTGGGCATTCGTGTATCCTATTTATAACCTTTAAGAAATGGGAATGATAAACAACAAACATCACCTATATCACTTATGATTAATCAGTCGCTTCGTCTAAGCTGTTACACCAGTTTCTTAAGCGTCGGGAATAATTCCAGTATAACACTCTGGCGCTACAATGATGTGCAGTAATTATCGCCCCATTACCCTTCTTTCAAACATAACCAAATTTCTTGGAAAAGGAATGCTCAAAGAATCATATGAATGTGTAGAATGTGTAGTTTGATAATCATATGAATGTGTAGAATGTGTAGTTTGATCTCACTTTCAAACCGTAATTCGGATTCCGATAAAATCATCATCAAGTCAGGAATTAGTTAACTGAATTACTAGCGTCACATTTGCTTTGCGTACATACATACACACACACACACACACACACACACACACACACACACACACACATATTTTAAGTGTGCGTGTCAGATTGGTTGATCTTCTTTTGCAGTTATCTTATTAAGGTGGAGTTCATGGTTGAGGACTTCGCCTGGAGGTTGCCAGAGATGTGACCTTGGTAGACCTCCCTAGGCGGTCTGGCAGAAAAGAAATCTCGAACTGTCATCTACAGATAACAGATTAGATCAGCAACTTACTTACATAATCAAATCTTTTAGCTATTGAATTTGTTTGACAGAGACCATGCACTATGCAAAACGAGTAACTCCTTAAGTCGTGAGTGATTTAGGCAAGTCCATTAAAAACTTAGTATAAACATCGATCTTTCTACAGCTAATGTGGGCATGATTAAAGAAAATGAGGTAATTATTGTGTCTCATGGAGCAATGTCTTCTTCAAATTTTTGCAAAAATTTTCCAAGCTTCTTACGATACTCAATGTTGCGCCCGAGTAAAGCTCACAGCAAATACATTTGTTTACTATCTTTTCGGAGAGGGGGTCCGCTGATAAATAATCATCTGAAAACCTTGAGTACCTTAAATTCAAATGTTTTTCCTTCACATTCCGAAAAAAATTCCCTTCTACTGTAACTCAATCCAACACACTCCACATCTTATTCAGTGCAATCCAACACAATATATATATATATATATATATATATATATATATATATAACATCATACAACATGTATATTTAATTATATATATATATAACATCATACAACATGTATATTTAATTATTTTAATGTAATGTACCCTAAAGCTGTTAGAATACAAGAATGTCAATAAGAGAAGAACATCTAACCTTGACAAGTAATGAGCTGCTTTATTTTATATAACGGGGCATTAGAAAATCGGAAGTTTGAAGTCTTACTTACTGAAATTCAAAGTCTTTCTTATCTAATTTTCCCGGTTTAGTGGGGTTTATCTTTTATGTAACTGACTGTTTGAAAATCGGATATTGAACGTCTTTCTTATTTCATTTTTTTCAGTTTAGTTAGGTCTTCTATTTATGAGCTAGTTATCGCTTCCATTTTGATACGTTAATTTCAATTTCTAGATGTGAACTAAACTGAAATAAACTGTGCCTATAAGCCAAAACTTTATACAAAGTGCTCTCACTTCATGTTTCCTTTTCCTAATTACTTGCGGCTAGGGCGCTTATCAGCTTTTCAGAGTCTACTTGAACTAGGAACCTTATTCAAAGTAACATGGGTGATGAGTGGTTTCCTCTGTAGGATCGGCGACTGGGTACGAAACATCCATGCACTAACCTTTCTAAACACCCCAAATTAATGTGGTGTTTCGTTTGTAAAGCCAAGACCTACAAACATACTGCGCACGATCTATGCTGGGGACTATTCCCATACTTGAATTTAAACAGCCTATCTTGCAAGAAACCAGAATTTTGGGTTAGTCAAATACAACACAGAACGTTTGTGAGAATGCTACGAAATAGGTGCATAAATGAGAATCAGATCCTATAGTTTGAGCGATCGGGGTATCGGGGCGCTCTCACATTTCATGTGAAGCAGGTTTAAGTCACATGCTGTATAATCAAGCAATTTCATTACATATTGTCTAGCGTAGGTCAGGCAGAAGCTTGGTTTGCATACCCTACGTCGGTCACTCATGACCCATCTCAAATTGAACCTACAGTCTCAAATCGATTTATCACGCCAAGCCACGTAAAGCTAGCCCCATGGATTCTCTGGGCCTTGTACGCAGTGGATTATGTTTTTTTTTTTCTGAGTCAAATGGCAACGCCACTTTGCACCAGCGCTTTGCTTGCTATGCTCAGCAAATGCGCGCATCCGCACTTATCTTAATCTCAAAGATGGTATTTGTTTCTGGTCGTATTAAATTAGCGATGTCTTCTCAAGCATAAATTTTACGTCCTTTTGTTGGATGCCGTCTACATGTCACAACAGTGTACAAGATAGAACTTGCCCGCTAGAACTTAAACTCTTCAAAATCTTCCCTTACCTGGGGCCTTAATAAGTATTTCACGTTTTCCTTCCTGTTTTCGATACCATAGCTAAATAGTATATTACAGATGGACGCCATAGTGCACAATCCAACCATCAATATCTAACGAACATTTCCCTGCAGGCTGCAATGGCTCGGAAACAAGGCAAAAGACGAAACAAAACGAAGACGTCACAAAGCAAAGCCGAAACAAAACGAAGACGAAACAAAGCGAAGACGCAACAAAACGAAGACGAAACAAAACAAGGACGAAACTAAACGAAGACGAAACAAAACGATGGAAACAAAGCAAAGATGAGCTAAGCCAATGATCGGTTGGTAGACCGATGAGCCTCGGGTCGAGTTTCAAAGTTGTTATGACCACTCATTGTATAAGCTCGATTAGCGCATTCTTTAAAAGCTTTGACTCTGCATCTCGCAAGTCTTCCACCACTTCATATAGATTAGACGACGAATCTTGAATAATTTTGCTACTGACTAGACTAGCAGCTAGACAAGCTAGCCATGACAAGCAGCGAATGACATGTTGGACGGGTATGAGAGGAGGGGGCACTTGATGCCATGGACTTCATCCTGTATAGCTAATGACACAAACCTTCATCTTAGATTACTATGCTGTGTGCATAACCTATCAGAATCGCTTGAAACCATTTCGAGTCATTACTTACCAAGAATCAGAAAGCCAAAGCCGACCTAGGCACATTTCCGTCATCAGTCCACATGTGAATAACAATCCGCATCCTTTATTGGGAAAACGATACCCTCGTCTCAGAATATCAATTTCAATAATATCATGCGTATGCAGCTGAAAAATTCGTCGAACCAGACGGGGGTGTGGATGAGCGCCCATAATCCTTCACCAAGAATGTTATCGGACCGACCTTCGGGCCGACCACACCTACTTGACGCTTGATTAATAGCGAACCCCCAGCTCAGCTTCAAAACCACAATAGGGATGAAAAACCTAAGATATTGAAAAGCGCCCACTATCTTGGACACATAGCTAGATGGGTTTATTAGTAGCCAAGTTATCCAAGCATACAAGGTTCGGGAACTTCATAAGGCGCTTCGGAAACGAATAAGTGTTTACAAAGGCTTTATCGCTTGGCTGAATCAGCAGGGCGCAGACTGCTGTGTCAGTTGAAATTGCTTTTCTCGCTTGTCCTGGATTGTCGACACTCAAGCAAGTTGCCTAGAAGAACTAGCGAGACAGAGATTCTGTACAGAGGATATGGATACGGAGCGTCTGATCTTCATATTGACCTTGTTGGCGACAACCTTTGCTAGTCTCAAGGAGGACATGGATGCTTTGGAAAAAGGTAAGAAATGCGTTGCAAAACATGCTCGAGTATTACTTAAGCTTGCTAGATCGCTGTTATGGTGGTATTCACGCAGGTTGCACACGGTAGATCAACAACTTAAAACGGTGACAAAAGAATGCTCTCTGCAACTTCCAAACTACTGCCCAAGATCTTTTGGTGGGAGACGTTTGACGTGAAAAGTCAATAAATCATTCCAGTCAGCTGCGTGGTTGAGTGAGAAAAAGTAGAGCCATGCGTTCTGTCAATCGTACTAAGCCTTTTTGCTTTCATTGATTTCAGTGCTCGAAGCCGAAGATCTTAAGCGGAATGAAAGCATGACCAACAGTAAGTTTGGGCGTTTCTCTCTTAGTGTGAAATTATCGTTCAAGGCTAATGTATAGACTGTGTGAGGAGTAAGCGCATAAGAAATATAGGAGCTCACTTCACTTGTTTTCCCAACAGCTTAACCAAATAGTGGACTCCATCCGCAAACAAATGACTACGAATCAATGTTCTAATCAGTGTGTATAAATATTCTAGTTGATTTCGCGTAGATTAATATATATATATATATATATATATATATATATATATATATATATGTGTGTGTGTGTGTGTGTGTGTGTGTGTGTGTGTCTGCATGTGTGTCTGTGTTTGTGTGTGTTTATATTTGGCAAGTCAAACGTATTTTTTAGATAGAGAGACAGATTTGGAATCCTCGCTAATGTTGGAGCTTAGAAGAGAAGTTGATAACAAAGAGGAAGCAGGTCAGTGAAATGTTTATGATCTTCGTCTGTTCGTGCGTCCAGGTCAGTGAAATACATTCGTAATCTCTTCGTGCGCCTTCTGGCGTCAATGATAAACAAGGAGTTCCCATTTGTCTCTATTTGTGTTTCCCTTCGACTGGCGTTCGCTTTGTCTGGTGAAGTTCTTGACCTCCTTAGATCACTTGCTTATTGCATCTGTCTGTATGAAGTGTCTCTTAATTGACTCACCTCTGATAAACCCTTTCATTTCCCCTTTATTTGCTGGCAATTTGCAACCTCGTGCACTTGGGAAGCATAGTTAAGCGTTTACCAAATCCTCTTAATCTGATAAAATTGATAGCCTGATAAAATCGTTGACGCGAGCAGGATAGTGTAAATATGTTAATTCTGAAAATACTAGCATATTACCCGACACTATTTGAATCTATACCACCTCTACTTTGGCGGGTTTTACATTCAAAGATGCCCCATTTTATCAACGCCACCAACAATATAAGCCGATTTTTCTAGTGCTGATACGCTCCAACGTTGCTTATAGTGCAACAAAGCATCCCGCCTATTGTGCCGTTAATGGATCGAGTTTAATCCATGTTCAATTAAGCTTTTAAAATCAGTCAATCAAACAATTTTACTGGGAAGGAATATTTGGCGAAGTAGCCAAGTAATTCTAATTATCGAATGTTCTCGTTTGTTAAGAGCGGAAATCCACTTCCAGAGTGTTCAACGAACGATCATCTTCTAGGACGCTGCATGCTCCAGCGAGGTCCCTTTCGACGGAATTATTATCGGAATTATTTCTTACGCCAGAAAATAAATCGACCTTAGGCTAGAGACTGCATAAAACCGTCCAATCTTCATGTTATTGTTAAGGTGTCAAAACATGCGAGAATTGAGTATGGGTAAGGCTGAGTTAGACTTGCGAAAGGTCAGTTCGTCAACAAGGAGCTTAATATAGACAACGTCAAAACATTGAATCTTATCACCGGTAGTCATCACATGCAGTGGTCATATTAGCTTACTTATCTGTCTGCTCGTCACCTATGTGCGTGCCATCACGAGCCGCTTGCAAAAGACTGTTGTCACCTCATTTGACGTAAATCTGACGGTATTTATTAGCTCTACAGTATCAGAACTAGGGAACGTGAGAAATTGGCGATATCACGAATGCGGTGACACTTATCTTGTGCGATGATTATCGGGCGTGGCCTTGATTTGGAATCACGAACTCTGTTATAGCTTGACTACTCGTCACAAATTCAATCTTTCGCTGCCAGAAGTAAACGTGAGTGGAATATCTCATACTAACAAAGCTAAAACCAACCGAACTTCCAATGACTCTTTCATACATTCACTGCCATAACTAAGCTTAAAATAGAGCTTAACTTTGTCAACGGCGACCGATTTTTTGTGGAGGCCTTTCAAAGATTAATTCAGTTCGAAATTAATTTATAAGCTATATAAAGGGATCTGGCTTAACTAAACCTGCGTCATTAATGCCGATAAAATGTCACCTATATATGCTTTTTGTACAATAGGGAATCAGAAACATGAAAGGATCCAAAAGCGAAATCCTCTTAGCAGTATTCAATAAGGTCGTTTGAAGATTGTAGAGCTTTCTTAATTTATTAGGTTGGTTTTTTCACAATAAACATACAGCGCTGATTTTCCACGAATTTTTGAGGCCCAATGTTTTGTGAGGTGTAAACTGCATTGAGCATGCAAAATGGCAGACGTGGATTCCAGCGCTTACTCATTAAGTTAGCAGATGTTTAGGCGAGACGCGTTCTGAAAGATATAAACTGTAGCAAGTATTAAAAAAATGGCTGCCGCGGATTAATACAGCAAGTTAACTAATGTTGAAGGGAGACTCGTTATGAAAGTTCTTATCAGGCCCGTTTACCACTTACTTGACGTTTCTGTCCCCAGCCTAAACTAATACGCTACGAGATAAATGCACTGCAACTTGGCAAGCTTGCTGATACTCTACATATCGTTAGGTAGCAACATTCGATAAAAACAAATTTACGGAATTTTGAGGATAGCTCGAGCTTGTTGAGGAAAGGTTTAGGGTCAGGGTAAGGATTAGTATTATGGTCAGAGTTTGGTTTTGGCTAACAGCCAGAATTAGCCTAAAAATAAATAAATAAATGAATAAATAAATAAATAAATAACATGCAAGCAAAGATTTTCCATCATTAACGACTGCAGACCGGTCGCCATCTTGTAAGCATAACAGCCGCGAAATCACGTCACATCAGACCAATCGCAATGAACCGCTTATTGATGAGTAAAAGGTAGATTTATACCCTCGTAAAGATGCTGCCCAAATAGCAACTATAAGTAAGTGTCTCTTCGATAGTAATCCGATTAGACATTCCTTTTTGACGCTGACCTAGTCTTGTAGCCAATCGAAGCAAGCATTAAAAAAAAACTTCAATCATAATTCTATGGAGTGGTTACTAGGCAACAGTTGTCCCCTCTAATTATAACACTTCACTATCCAATCCATAGTCAGTGAGAACAGCTGCGATTAACTGTCACCAGCACATTCACCACCACATTATCAGCGTTTGCTTATCGGGTGGTCCTTGTAAATGGAGCTCATGAGATTAGAAGAATTCGCCTGTTTGCTGGCGTCCACTTGCATACACATGGGAACACCGCATCCCATATTTCTAGTGGCAGTATTTGATTAGAGGTCAACCTATTCCTTACTCATATAAATGTGTGTCTGTCATCAGAAGAATGTATGACGGTCCTGTGCTAGAACCAAGAATTTCATTCCCCTAAGTCTTTACTTGAAGGCAGCGACATAGATGCATAGAAATTTCCTGATCATTTCTTAGCGGTTTAGGAATGGGTAGCTGTTGCATTTTGCTTTTATTTAGGAGGGATGTTCATTATTTTCTCAAAACCTGCACTTTATTTTGAATTTCTCCACACAAATCACGCTAGCGGCAATGACAAAAGACAGAACTTCATGGAATCTATATAACTCACCTTGTACGCATGATGATTACAATTTTTATAAATCTTCCGACATTCTTTGCTTACTTATATTGAGCAACGATGCAGACTTGATTTAAGTTGAGCATCAGCTGAGTAAACATTTTCCTAATTGGGCCACTCCGTGCAAGTACAATATTTCCCTCTAATACCTTTCCATTCCGTCTAGGATTCTCAAATTCAGCTCGATTTTGCTTTGTCGTGCCCAATTTCTATTGCTCCCATCCCGGACATAACTGCGATACTATTTCGTCTTGCCTCTCGCACATTTTCCTACTGCTTTATTCGAGAATGTGCAGTAATGTTCATGAGTTTCACGATGAGGCAACGTCTTCGACCTGATTAGCCCTGGCTAGAGCTAGGAGGACGCCTCCTTCTCACTTAAATCCATATAGCAATATATTTCTTCTCCACTGAAGTGGTTTTGGACTTGATTGTGGATTTTGTTCCTGGTGGAGTTACTTCCTAGTATTTGTTCACATTTATTGAGCACATAAATCTTGAGTCTTGAGTTATGAGTCTTGTTGTAACGGGTGACGGAAAATCATGACAGTACAAAAATTTGCCAGCCACGTCTTGGCAGACAGATAGTTCCGCAAAACTGGTTTTTGCAAGAGACCGTCTTCGTATAATCCTGGTGACATGGTTTGAAATCCATGAATTCCATACCATCCGTCAACTGTGCCCCGCGTCAAATCATTGATCAGATAAACATGTTGCCAAGCTTCATCAAGGACAGAAAGACATGTATTTATGCCATAGAGGAAATCGAATTAACAGGTAGATAATAACTCTATGGCTTCAGCACACATACGTACAAGCAGATTCATACGCATACGCACAAGGACAAACACATACACACAACAGATATACATATATACACACACACATCACATACATACATACACAAGCATACTCCGAAAACTAAGCTCTCTTTTATCACAGGCGTATGTTTTTTTTTTAGGTGCATGAGGGTCCATGCAATACTAAGCATGTTTTTTAATTTTTTTGTTATTTTTTAGTTAGCTTCAACGATTTCAAGCGTAGATTCAAGGACATTCTCAAGAGAAAAGGCGAGGAGTTGTTCAGGTCAGACGCCGAAAGCAACAAAATCGATCGACTAACCGAAAAAAGATCGGAAAATCAGAAGGATCATCAACAAGACGATGGCTACATAGACGACTTGAAGGACACCCTCTCGAAAGAAATGTTGGATGCTGAAAACAGCGTTCTAATGAAAGCAGTCAGTGATGAAACGTCAGAGACCAGAATGCATCCTATCAGCAACAATGTTGAAGATGAAGGTAAACAAATAGATTGATTAGTACAGCATGGCATAATTTAGTTTAAAATGGTATAAATAGTATAATTAATCAGAAATCGGGCCAGTTAAGAAATTCACCAGTTCCTCTATTCCCCCAACGCCAGACGCGTTTCGCCGTACGTGGGGCTCATCAGTGACATCCATGGGAACTAAACATTCATACTTAGGCTTGGGGCTCTTCTTAAGCTTAAGTGAGATCGGTCTTCTTTCTGATAAAGCTAGGCACTTAAATATGATAATGATTTATTATCTGGTAAGGCGTCCATTTCCCATGACTATGGTGAGCTTGGTCGATTAGCAAAGTAAGGATTTCTTCTTATTACTATATTATTATAATTCATTGCTTTAAAGTAAGTATTTGAGCAAACTTGTATAGACGTAATGTTAACCTACTGGCTTCCTCAAGCCGCGATCGGCCAACGTCTCATCATGACGTCAAGTTCGATATGCCGGCTGCACGCTACGATAATCTAATTAATTGTCGAATTTTCAAAGAAAAATTTGATTGCTTGAAGGTTGCTAGAGTAGGGAAAGGGATAGGGTTAGGGTTAGGGTTAGGATTGGAGTTAAGGTTAGCATTTTGGTAACACTTAGTCAAGAAACTAAATTAATTTATTAACAAATAACATGCCAGCAAACGTTTCTGCATAAGCAAGCCTAACTGCCGCAAGATGACGTCATATCAGACCAATCACATTCTTGCGTTTATTGAGGGAAGATTTACCCTCCAGGTCAAACCAACCGTATGTAGGGCTGTAAGGGCGTATAACAGGTAGGGCTAGCATATAAAAGCAGACACTAGCTATTATTCAAAATCGCTAGCCTTAAGTATGTTTCGTCCCGACCAAGGGACTCATCAGAGACCTTTGGTTGGAGGCCTAACTGGCTTCTGTTTGGAGTCCCATCAAGATCTGAAATCCTCTGGAGACCTCAAGTGCACTGCTGCACGAGAACATAAGCTCTCAAGATCATCATAGTTCAGCGGCCTGCCTTAAATCACTTCTGGATTGCCTGCTGCATTGCACGAAGGGAAGATCCATTGTAAAGTTCAAAATTCATACAACCTAAGTTCCTATAATTTTCATTTATTAATGCAAAATGATTTTAAAAGCGCTGGTTAAATTTTCATGTTTATCGGTTTTTTAGAATTTACTTTCATTTACCCTTACCCTAAGCTTTTATTCATGTTGCAGTAGGCTTTGTCTGATTAACTACCAGTCCACAAATAATAAGTTGCTTTGTTCAAATATCCATTCTTGTGCTTTCTTTTGCAGAATCCTTGTGGAAAAGAAGTTTTTATGAGCTCGCTGATCAGTCAAGGAAGAGAGGTAGGCACAAAAAATCATTCGGTATATTATATGCAGCACGTTCCAAAATGTTGATAGTCATAACATAGCGATTGTCATACAATAATATTCAGAAGGAAAAAACTCGTTTTAAGTTCGAGAGCGTGCTTCGACCAAACATTTTCATTAGCATTAGTATCTATTTCATTACCTTGATTGTAATTGGCATTTAGGGATGCTATTGCGAAACAGGGTCTTACTGGGAGTGCTAATATGGAATCCGGAATCATCAATTTATCATGTTTTAATAACCATGAAGCTTTATGGTACTACCCTATGATTATTCCCTTTCGTCTTCCCTTACTGGTACGAGAATAGCCTGTTTTCCATACTCGTGGCGCTTAAGCCGTGCTTTACTTTTCCAATTGCCTCTTTGATTCATAAGTGTGTGAGTTGTTTAGAGTCCAGGCTGCACAATGTGCGTGCGCGCATGAGCAAATCCAAGTTTGCATGTGTGTTTTTGATGAATATGCTTGGACTCGCTTACTTGTGTTCATGTAAATGTAAGCTTGCACAACCGCGATGAATGCATATTCGTGTTTCGCAAATGGTAGGAGGCTTGTATCCGTAGACAGACATTGGACTGTGTCCTAACATCTACAGAATTTTTTCGATCAGCACCTGCTAGCTCGCATGAAAGCTCAAAAGCTCCAAAGAACAATCTTTTATTGCAATTGGAATATACATACATACATACGCGTTTATGTAGTTATAGAATAGAGTATATAAATACAAATATAAATATAAATAAATATATAGATAGATAGATAGATAGATAGATAGATAGATAGATAGATAGATAGATAGATAGATAGATAGATAGATAGA
>QQSS02183828.1:0-13951 GCA_003687565.2 Craspedacusta sowerbii | reverse complement strand
CTATCTATCTATCTATCTATCTATCTATCTATCTATCTATCTATCTATCTATATATATATATATATATATATATACATATATGTAAGAATTACCGATTACCCAGACATATATAGAGATCGAATGAGTGAGTTCGCGAGAGAGCAAGTGATTGAATGAATGATAGTGAGTATAGGATAGAGTCATCCAGTCATCCATCGCCCCATCTCTTCGGTCGCACTTGCGGTCGTACTTAACGCTGGCATCAAAGGGAAGCAAGTACATATACGCATCGCTGAACGGAACAAAACAGCATTTACCGTAAACTCGATCCCGTGCTCTGGCAAATCTTCATAGTCAAGTTCATAGTCAGTCTTGTAATCCCAGAAAGCATTGCGGGAATGCTTGATCACGGGCGTCTTACGTTTGCTTTTGGCAGGCTTTAACGGCAACAGGTAACTAGAGGAACAACCACAACCCACAAGTCACTCAAATCAACTATAGATCACAAGTAACAGGGAAAAAATAATCATATAAATAAATAAATAACTACATAAATAAACCTTCAAAAGCGTGCGCAAACAATAGTATCATATAAACGATATCCACATTGCAGGCATCTTGGTCTCATAGCTTACCATTTGCAGAAAGGATCGGAAAGGCCATCTCGATCGGCTGCCGGCAAATCTTTCCCTTCTTTAATGTGGATGTTGATCTTGCCAGAGCCAGACTTCTTGTCCTTCTTCTTCTTCTTGCCCGACTTGAGCTCCTCCTTTTCCAAGCGCTCCTTCTGTTTGCCCATCAACAGGCTGCGGTCCTCGAACATCAGCGCTATGTGAAGTTCTCCTTTGAAAAGCTCTGTGACGGGGGCCACACCCTAAGGAGGCGAAAAATTATCACCATAAACTCTACACGCCTGCATTACACGCTCTTCCTCTGTTCTTCAGAGTAAAACATGACCACGTACACAAAAGCACCCCAAACGCAGTGTATCAGATGTGTCAGACATTCCTCGGCCATGAGGATAACGCAGCTCCGGCAAAATAAGCTCGTTCCTCTTATTTAAAAAGCCGTCCGGAAGGGAGGCGCGTCGCGGTAAAGGCAAGGCGATGATGGATTATGTAGCTAAAGGATTGCACATCGCTAATGAGCGTATGTTTACGTAAGTCCTCATGGGCTCCATTGCTTACAAAGTTCATCTCGCGCATCGTGGCATCGCGACGCCTTTGTAGACCTGCTCCGCGCAGGTCCTAGTCGCCGAACAAAACTGCACTTAAGGTGAACTCCGTATTCCGTGCTCTGGCCAGCCATAGTCAACTTCGTAGGCCGTCTTGTAACCCCAGAAAACATTGCGGGAGTGCTTGATCAGATGGAAGACCAAAACAAAGCTTTCGTCGGTAAGTTCTTGCGTTACCAGTAAATATAGCAGGCCCTGCAGCAGCTACAGCTGCTACAAGCAAGCATGGTCTATATACTAGATTGAAGACCAAAATTCGCCGGCAAGTTCCTTTTTTATGCGTTGGCAGTAAATATAGCAGGTCCTGCAGTCACTACAGCCGCTATAAGGAAGGTGCTCTATATAATAACTCACAAACACGCACAGATTCGATACCAATTCAAGAAACACGCAAAGCGGTGATGAGCACCGATGCGCATGCTCTCGCGCGTACCTTGTTGCAGAGCGTGTACCACTTCGGCTTGGGCGAGTCCAAGGCGGAGGCGTTCTCATCAATCAGCGAGTCCATCGGCATCATGACCTCCCCCAGAAAGATGTTGCGTCCCAACCTCTGCAGATGCCACACAGAAACCCACAGCGTCCGCGTGCGAAGATCGCGCAACGAAATTCGATACTGGAGAACAAAACAAAACAATAATAAGTGTACAATTGCATGGCGGCTGAAGCTCAAATGCGCATGGGAAACCACGAGAGGGATTGCAAGAACTGCCAACCGTAAGATAGATGCCAAAAAGAAAAGGACGAACAAACAGACGACAAAATCGACAACAAGCAGACGATAAAACAGAAACGGGCGCTAAACCGTTCTGCACATAACGAAAACAAGAAGAACAAAATGAGCGCAGTCAAAGTAGAGGGAGACTTCAGCTGAGCTTCAGCGATCCAAGGACACCCAAAAGATCAACTATTACTGCATCATACCTCCAGCACCTCTTCCCATTCCGGATTCAAAGTCTTCTTCCGAATTTTTGTTTTCTTCTTTCCATTCTTAGTCTTGTCAGGTAAGAGATAAACCTTGACGTACCTAAACAACCAGGCAGAAGAAAGACATTTTCAGCATTCGAAAAACACGCAATCGTTCCATTCTAGAGAAAAGTCCTTGAGATGGAGTCCATTTAAAAATTCCGCCGTATGCACTCGTACATAAAAGCTTAGAAGTCATCTGAAGTCAGTCAGACAAGTTGGAATATTATCTAGATATAGATTACCAAGCTAGTTCACCAGCTGGTCAGTAAGTAGTGAGCGATACAGGCAGGCAGTCAGCCAGTCAGTCAGCCCATCCGTCAGACAGTTATTCAGTCCGTAGTCATTCAGGTCAGTCAGTTCGTCAGTCAGTCCGTCAGTCAGTCAGTCAGTCAGTCATTCAGTCATTTAGTCAGTCATTCAGTCAGTCAGTCAGTCAGTCAGTCAGTCAATGAAGTCAGTCAGTCAGTCAGTCAGTCAGTCAGTCAGTCAGTCAGTCAGCCAGTTCGTCCGTCCGTCAGTCATTCATTCATTCATTCATTCAGTCGTCCAGTAAGTTATTCATTCAGTCACTCAGTCAACGAAGTCAATAAGTTGGACAGTCAACCAATACTTGGGAGGGAGTTACCAATCAAACTACCGAAGACGTACGGATCTGATTCCTCCTTCTTCGTATCGACCGCTGCCAAGTCTCTGGCCTGGAAAACGTGAACCTCGAACATGCCTGCTCCGAAGTCGTACTTCATCCCGAACTGGATGTCGCCACGGACGGGCACCTGATCGTAGATGTTCGCACTGTCCGTGCTGTAGATGCTCGACAGACTCTGCTGGCTACCCTGTGCACGCAGAAAGAGCAGAAACGTGAACAGAACGCAATCGAGAGCAACAGCTTTGCGCGACAGCAAACAGTCTAAGAGAACTTTATTATACAAATGACCTGGCACACTAGCACATAATAAAGCCGCTACGAATAGCAGCGGGGAAACTAGGCATTTTCTTAAACATAAGCATAGTATCAAAGCCCTGATTTGCAAACCCGCAGAGACAAGGAGTTTAACGTGCATTCCCAGACGAAACTACTGCCATGATGTAGGGCACTCCGGCCGCGATTGCTGATTCATATATGTACACGTGACAAGGAAAATAGCAAAAACGTCAAGGTACTGCATACGAATTCTGGCTTCTTCATCAGCGAAGAACCAGTTCCCTTTCTCTTCTTTTCCTTTTCAAGATCAAAGTCGTAATCGTTCCGGGCTTGTGCACCAGCACCGGGAAACGGCGGGTCACCGGGCTTTACTTCCTAAGCACAAAGCAGAACCCTTTCAACTCCTTCGCAACGCAACGTGGAACGGAAAGCTTATGAATGTGTGAGTGAGTGGAAAGCTTATAATAAATAATAAATGAGTGAAAAGCTTCTCAAGAACTTTCATGACAAGAGCGCGCAACAAAGCGATCCGGGCTCGCGCACCGGCACCGGGAAAGTGTGGATCACCGGGCTTTACTTTCTAAGAGCAATGCATCAGTCTTCAGCTCCTTCTTAAAGTGGGATAGCCGAGCTTTTCAATAAGCATTTAAAGCCAGAGCGCGCAACACAAGCGATAACAACAGTGCTTAAGCAACGCAAATGACCACGCAAAACAGCGAGCGAGCGAGCACGAGGTGGACTTACATCTACCACAACTCTAGGAGCATCACGTCGGGCAGCAGTGAACGAACCGCTCTTCTCGAATTCGCCCTCTTCGCGTATCGTCGCCAGATCGTTCGGTCCCGATAAAGAGACGGTCGTCTTGGCGTCGGGATTCTTCTGCATGATGTCGATCACGCTTGCAGCGTGCGATCCCATAGCACGGAGCGCCAGCGTGCGAGGGGACTCGCCGCCCTCTTGTTTTGGAGGAGGCTCTTCCGGGTAGAACATGTCGTCATCCTTTTTCGACGACTTTTTCTCGGGCTTTTTGTCGGACAAGTCTGGCGAATCGTCCTTTACCCTGCACATAGAAGTCACCGAGTTAGCCTTTCACACTTTAGTAGTTAGCAGCATTTACCGCGACAACTATCCATCGTCACAGAGTCGAACCGAGAGTGTGGAATTTCATTAAGAGCTGGAATGAGAATCCTATTTTTCCCCCGAATTCTGTTTTAATCTGCACGAAAAGTTACCTTAAGAATACCAGCGGAACCTGAGTTGCACGTGTATAACACTAACACACATGTCGGTCATACACAATATAACGAACAACCATCGAGCTAACATACAGGCAAAGCAGAAGCCAAAAACAGCGCCATGGAAAAAAAAATCACCAAAGCCACAGAAGGTGCAAACGATGGCAGAAACAACTACTTCAAATAAGGACAACGGATAAAAGGGAAAACGCTGAATGGATATGCCATATAAAACGGAGTGACAGCAGGATGCGGATACAAGCACAAACGAGACCAGTAATGGGATCAATTACGCCACGAAGACCACAAAATTAAATTGCGAGAAAAAAATAAAGGGCAAGCTATACGACACGGATTGACGAGAGAAGGGGCTGCATAGAAATTTAGCGCGCTCCCAACGAGCTACTCACGCATCAGCGGCAACATCCTTCCGCAGCGGAACCATCAAGGTGTGCCACTCGTCCGCCTTGTTTAGCATCATGTTCCAGAGCTGCACCTCACGACCTACAGCATCGTCCCAACGCTCCGTGAGCAGGCCCGATCCGAGACGCACGCGACCGAGCACCTCGCCGGTCTTGCCATCCACCTCGTCGTAGATGGTGATCTCCAGTGCCCTCGATCGAAGTTCCTCCAACGTCACATCGTCGTACACGAGCTCGCAGTCCCAAACGGGCTCCACGCTCTTCTTGTAAACTTGAACGCGCTGCTTCGTAGTTTTCTTTTTGGCGTAAAGACACCTGGCCGAAATAAACACGTGACACGCTGATACCGAAGCAGTGCGGCTACCGAGAAGTGAACGAAACGCAAGATGGAACGAATGGATGTCACGTGTTTGATAAGCAGTTCGCTTACACTTTGCAGAAAGGGCTGGGCACCTCATCCTTG
Source organism: Craspedacusta sowerbii (assembly GCA_003687565.2). NCBI lineage: Eukaryota > Metazoa > Cnidaria > Hydrozoa > Limnomedusae > Olindiidae > Craspedacusta > Craspedacusta sowerbii. Next base: position 8,729 of record QQSS02183828.1, on the reverse strand, counting down.
CCGTTTCTTGGCAGGTATCGTGCCTCCTTCACGTTCACCTTCAGCATACCCTTCTTCCTCTTCTTTCTCCGCTCTTCGTCCATACCCTCCAGTGAGCAGTACTGCAACATCAGCTTCACGACCGGCTCCTAAATCAGTCCATAATTTGCGTTGCATTCGAGAAAAAGAGCTCTTAAAAGGTGCAACCCTTATAGATGAAATTTAATGCACAACACACGCAGAGTGCAACACGAAACACGGGAACAAAAGCAGGCGTAAGTGGTAAAAGATTTACTCCCAAGAGAACCAAAAACGCAAGGAAATAGCCCTCCCCTCATTTTCGCACAGATCTGCAACACAAACGCAAATTAAAGTCAAGCTAACATTGAGCCAAACATGCACAAACCCCGGGAATGACTGGCTCAGCAAAATCCCCTGTTGGAACTGAAGAGGTCTCGGAGGTTTTCGGAAGGCTAGCCACTGATTTCAGAGGACTGGTCACACTGTTTGGAGTGTTGGTCACAGACATCGGAGTGTTGGTCACAGTTTTCGGAGAGCTCGTCACAGCCATCGGAGTGTTGGTCATAGTATTCAGAGTGCTCGTCACAGCCATCGGAGTGTTGGTCACAGTTTTCGGAGAGCTCGTTACAAAGTCACTGGTCAGCATCTCGGTGATCATCGGAATCTCTTGCCTGCGAGAATAACAGAGGAATCGATGCACATTAATTCCAGCGGACAGGAACTTGCAGACATTAAAAATAGCATGGGATTAGAGCAGAAACTTCCATAAAAAGTTTTGCCATAAAAACGTTATGGTAAAAGGTCGATATTACGTTGATGTTCTCGAATTGAGCGGAAATTTCTTGCGCATGGGAAATACAATAACTCGACGGAGAAAATTTTAGATGCACGCATAATTATTTTGCGGCAAACCAGGCGGAGGCAATAAGAGACATTTCACCAGGCGAAAGATTTTCTGGCAAAGGCTCTTCATAGAAGCCCTTCGGCGAAATTTGAGAAACGTCACTGTCAGAGGTAAGTTTTCCGCTAGGTGGAGTTGCTTTTAGAACGCAGAGCCGCAGAGAAGCGTCACGGTGAAATTACAAAGCTAAGGAGCCATGTAAAACTCACCAACCTGCTCAAAATCCTGAGCGGGATAGGTCGAGAATAAAGCTACTAAATATTCGCAAAAATTCAATAAAAATAACCGAATCGGGCTTTAATTGAGGGCCACGAGATGCTAGTCAAACAACTAATGCAACTGCCTAAGCGCTTTTATAATGCACGATTGAGCAGCAACAATTCCTTAAAAACTAGATCATCGGCTAAGCATCAATTTATTAAGTAAGCAAAGTGGTCAGGACAATAAGCCTTAGCGCAAAAGCGAGATGACTCTAAGTGTCGCATGACAACAAAAATAGCGACTAGAAGTCGACCATTACCTCTTCCTCGATGTCATGGTGCCACGCAGCGGTATGGTATACTCGGCCAACAGTCCGACGTGGTTCAGCATACCTTCCCATATACTAACTTCCTTCTTCTCGCAATCATGCCAATATTCGTCACCAGTGCGAAGACCAAGCCTCAGGCCACCAAGGAACTGGTGGCCCGACGAGTCTTGATCCCAAACGGTCAACTCTAACACGCGCTGCTGCAGCTCAGCGTAGGAGATGTTATCATACTCCAGCTTGTGGTTCCACACTGGATTTGCACTCTTCTTGACGACAGGAGTTTTCCGTTTCGACTTTCTAGACTTGTCAGGGAGCAGATACCTAGAACACGAGCCACGAAGTTAGCGATTTTCTAAAAGAAGCCATTTCCAAACACGGCATGTGCTCGCTATGAAGAGAGGACTGCGAAAGAACAGGAAAACGTTCTAAAACCACGGCCAGACAGGAAAGGCAAACAGAAGAGATCAAGAGAACTGGGAAAAAGGTACTTACAATTTCACGAAAGAAGTCGGCTCCACGTTTGACTCGGTAGTAGGCAAGCCGTACGCCCCTTTAACATGCACAATCAACTTCCCCCATCCCTCAGAACCCTGCTCGAACTTTAGGCCGACCACAACTTCACCTTTGCTGTCGTCAACGTCGCCGACACTGACAGGCGCCTACATAAAAAAAAAAACCATCATGTCAGTGAACACGTCAGCGCACGACAAGCGACTGTCACTCATCACCACCAGAGCGAAAGACGTCAACACGCCACGAACGACGTACACCCAAAGACAGCGACTGTCATTAACGCAGCAAAGATCTAAAAATCCAGCCGGACAAACGAGAGGGGGGCAGCCAATTTGAGAGTTTACGAAGGCGCCTTTTCCGAGTGCCAAGAATCAATGCACGCGCTAGTCAGACGAAGTGCAAGGACGGTATCTGAAAACTACAGAGACGACGGTCCGCAAAACGATTAGTTCAAAATACGAACTAAGTCGCGATTAGACTAGAAGTAACAAATGCACAAGAGTGAATCCCTGCAGGTATTCACGGAAGAAACTTTTCATGATAAAACAACAATAAGCAGCAACAATACTATAACAGAACAAACCTTGCAGAAGGCGCGCAGGCCAAATAAACAAGCACACCGAGCGAAACAACGATTGATATACACGCACAAACGAATACACTTCAAGTCGTTCACACACAATTATACCGTCGAGTATAAAATGAAATTATATTCTGGCGGTATCCGAGTGAAAAATCTCACCTGTTCTTGTAATGTGTACCAGATCGACTCGGCTTTGTCGAGATTATTAGAGTTTGCGTATTGCTTGATGTTGACCTGCACCTCGCCGAGGAAATCGTTCCTGCCGAACCGGTCGTGGTTCCACAACGACACTTGCAGCGTGCGCTTCAACAGCTCGTCCCGCCCGATCTTGTACTGGTGACAAAAATACGACAAAAAGTGTGATAAAGCAGATATAGCATCCTTTGCCAGGGACCCTTAGAATCATAGGCGAGATGATGTAAACTATGCGAGATGATGTATACTTCTATCGACGACCTTTCTAAGAAAACGACCGGCAAAGTGGGTTTTCCCGCGTAATATACTACGATGCTCACTTTTATAGTCTCGTTCCACTGCGGATTGACAGTCTTCCTCTGATGAGAAGTCTTCTTTTTAGTCGCCTTCGACTTATCCGGCAACAAGTACAACTTAGCATAGCTAAAAAATAAACAAGAGCGCAAAGACGTCGTCAAAACCAGCCGTTACAAATAAGTACGCTGCATACACGGATACTTCATTAGGAGAAAAAAAAAAAATAAAAAAAAATAAAAACAAAACAAAACAAAACTCACCAAACAAACAAAACATAACATCGCCAAAGTTGCCATCCTCAAGAAGGTAAACACACGACTAACTTTCAACTGAAAACCCCTTTCACGAAACACATTTTCCCGTGTAATACAAGTAGTATTATATGTTGAAGCTGTATTCTTTACGCGCATTACATACGCCTAGTGTGCTTTTTTTGAAAGTTATAGACAAACGTAGCCATGCGATTGCACATACGTATGTGTTCATGTACGCTTTTGCTGAATGGGGAAGAAATATACCTTGAATCTTCACAGCCACAAGAGTAAGAGAGTAATAATGATATGAGAAAATGAGAACAGCTACTAACGGATCAGATGTCTGCTGCTTGACATTCACAGCGGCGATGCCTTTCGCCTTTTCTATGGTGACGGAAAACACGCCAGCCGTATTGTCGTGCTTGATCGAGAAGAGGAGATCTCCCGTGATGGCGAGGTTGGAGTGCATCCCGCCAGCCTCGCTGTACACGCTCAGCATGCTACCGGAGCTCGCCTACGGGAAAGCACAATCAAGCTAATGACTTAACCATAGACTAATGCCAGCACAATAGAGCAGCCAGGACAAAGACAAAGTTACTGCTTGTTGCCTTGGGCTTGCACTACGCTCAAGTATGCGTATTATTTACGTGGAATACGACGAATTAGCGAGATTTGACGACAATTGATGCACTTGCAGAGCTAAAAGCAGAATTTCATAATGCGGAAGCATTGCCAAATAGCTATGAAAGGTCATGAAATAGCAAGCAAAGAAGAGACGCATTTGCACATACAAGTTGAAACAATGAGGCTACGGCCGAAGGAAAGCTATCACAAACAGCCTCCGGTAATGACCTGGTACAAAGCAATTAAAAGGAGCAAAAATAAATAAATAAAAGCGGGCGAGTGATTCAAAGGACTAGACAGGTAGTCAAGAAGGCAGCGAGTGAGCGAGTGGATTGATTGATTCTTTGACTGATTGGTTGTGCGAGTAATAAAACATGCCACAATCCTCGCCTAAACATCAAACAGAACCTGGGCCGCACCTAACACGAAGCACCTGGAAAAACACCATGTCCAGTGGATACAGTACAACTCATAGAAAAAATTCCACTCATACCTAACACTTTCTCTATGAAGCCCTTAAAGCTAAGCTAAACATTCCGCGTAGAAAGTGTAGGAAACGCACATATCAGATAGGGTTTGCATAACCATCTCCAGTGGACAACGATTTGCTTAAAATCCACGATCCGACAGATTGGAGAGCGGACGCGAATTGGGTAACTTAAGTAAACCTCCTGCGGCCGCAAGTGCATATTTATGATCGGCAACAGTCACGACGAGGATGAGCGAGCACCTCTCCAGCACCGTCACGTCATAGCAGCAGACGAGCACACATCGTTTACCAAATTAGCAAAACATTCAAGCCGATCTCCCGGGGTAGTGCAGTTCCAGCATCCAAGAGGACAGACAAAAACCTACATTAGTGAAGTACGGATTGACTCACTTCCGCAGGTGAGATGTTCCCTATTTTACAATTTAAAAGGCTAGAGGACCTATCCAACCGGCGAGTGCAATTTACGGGAGGAGAAATATTACGGCATGGCCGCTCGTTTGATTGCTTTACTCAAACAAAAATATTCGGAGACATCGCGAAGAAAAATCTAGAAGCCCGCCTGAGCATGGCCGGCCAGACCCTCATATAGAATCAACGACTAGAAGCTGCCAGATTGACCTTGCCCTCGAGCTGGAGGTCTAAATCTAAAACAAAGATTCAATCACGGCATAAACACACCCACACAGCTGGCATACACACGCGCACACAGCTGGCATACACACACGCACAAAGCTGGTTTGCACACAGCTGGTTTGCACACAGCACACACAGCTGGCATACACACACGCACACAGCTGGAATACACTCACGCACACAGCTGGAATACACACACGCACACATGTGGCATATACACACACACACAGCTGGCATACACACGCGCACACAACTGGCATACACAGGCGCACATAGCTGGTTTGCACACAGCGCACACAGCTGGTTTGCACACAGCGCACACAGCTGGCATGCACACGCACACAGCTGGTTTGCACACAGCGCACACAGCTGGCATGCACACAGCGCCCATCGCTGGCATACACACGCGCACACAGCTGGCATACACACGCGCACACAGCTGGCATACACACGCACACAGCTGGCATACACACGCGCACACAGCTGGTTTGCACACAGAGCACACAGTTGGCATACACACACGCACACAGCTGGTTTGCACACAGCGCAAACAGCTGGCATATACACGCGCGCACAGCTGGGATACACACGCGCACATAGCTGGCATACACACAGCGCACACAGCAACAGCTCCTAGCGTGTACCTCGTCAGAAACGGACTGCTTGCGCGACAGGTACACCAACATGGATGCCAGCCGTCCATAGTCGACGGTGCTCTTTGGCGCACGAAGGCTGCCCGGCCTACTGCGCATTTCCAACTCTGCGCACTGCTTGCAGATTTCCTTTATCTGCCGATCCGTGAGCCGAATGACAAGTCCCGAGTCATCCATCGTACGATGAGCCAGTGCGAAACACGCCAAATTACAGCAAGCTTTTCCTAGCGCCTACTCAGCGTACAAGCAACTCACGAACAGCAACAAAGAGGTTTTGGCTATTTCCTAGATTATAGAGCGCCTAGCGAAACAACAGCTTTTCGCTAATGCAAAGCCTGCGGGGGAATGCTCGAAAACAAATGAATTATTGAAGCCCACGAACTATCGAAGATCCCAGTCGGGCAAACTTAGTTGGCTGAGCAGAAACTCAAGCACGATACTATTGCACTTATCGCACCAGCGCTCAAATCATCGCTCAAAAGGAGAGCTTTTCTAAAGGAATGAAAGGCCCGCACTACTCTAAAGGATGCCATAATTGATCCTATGACATCCCTTAAAGGGCAACTCAAATAGAAGGTCCAGTGTTGACAGACCAAAAAAAAAATTATGGCCTGAGTTACACCATCACAAAAACAACCAACCCATCAAGCACCACACAGATGCTAAAGCGGAAGTAAAGAACAGCTTCGATGGGTTCAAGAGGACCAGGGACCGGTTGCCGGTCGTGTAGAAGACATCAAGGATATTTGCCGCATGCGAACATGCATCGTGCGGCTTTCATGCAAGAAGAATGAGAAGACGACGCCAGGCGGCGTATCAATAAATTATGTCACAACCCAAGCAAAGTTGAGAATTTAAACGCTCATAGTTTCACCGTGGCGAGAGAAGACCCGCATGGCTAACAGCAGAACGCTTTGAAGAGGCGGAGTAGTCAGCACATTTCTGGAGAAGAACGATAGCCAGCCCATTCTGGTACAGCAGCACTTTGGGCAGACACCCCGACGCTCGGTCACTGAAGCACGAGTGTTAAAGACGAAAAAGCAGAACAACGATTTATACAGCCCAGCTCAAGAGGAAAAGGAAAATACGAATGAGCAAGTAGAGACAACATTTAAGTGCAGGCTGGCGGCGCATACTACACACCCATCGTAACCGCAAAATTTGGTAAATCCTTTGAACAAGGTTGAAGATCAGAAGCTCAGGCTGGCCTTCTACACACAAGATAAACTATAGCAAGATCATATGCTTTTCAAAAAAGTATAACAAGCCACTTTAGAATAGAAAAAGGTTCGAACTACGCAATCCACTACATCTGCAATTAGACAAAACGTCAAGCACATATTGGAGTTGCTAACACCTACATATATACTTTCAACCTTTCGGCCTCACCTATATAGAAAGAGCGAGGGAGACATAGAGAGAGAGACTAAGAGAGATAGAGAGAGAGAGGGAGAGGGAGGGAGACAGAGAAAAAGAGAGAGAAAGGGGGGGGGGGGACATAGAGAAAGAGAGAGAGAGAGGAGGCAGAGAGAGAGAGAAAGAGCGAGAAAGAGAGAGGAAGACAGACAGACAGACAGACAGACAGACAGACAGATAGACAGACAGACAAAGGGAGAAAGAGAGAAATAGAGAGGGAGAGAGAGAGAGAGGCAGAGAGAGAGGGAGAGAGAGAGGGAGAGAGAGTGTGTGAAAGAGAGAGAGAGAAAGAGAGAGAGAGAGAGAGAGAGAGAGAGAGAGAGAGAGAGAGAGAGAGAGAGAGAGAGAGAGAAAGAGAGAGAGAGAGAGAGAGAGAGAGAGAGAGAGAGAGAGAGAGAGAGAGGGAGAGAGAGAGATTATCGAAGGAGCGACTTCGTAATACACGCGAGGAAGGTAGAGGGACTTACCAAGCTCATTGTGTCGGCACTAAGGAGATGCGACCTCGGCGCAATACCGGAAGAGAAGCTGCTCGTTGAATCCTAAAATCATTGTCCCAGCTAAAAGGTTTACTGTGTGGGAACAGGAAAATTCTAATGCAGAAAAATTAAACTCTGACTTCAAGATGCAGGCTTATAAAAAGCCCATTATTAAGATAGGTGCCCACAATTAAGATAGTTAAAGATTTTTTCAATTTAAGATAAAAACTCCAGAATTTCGCATACTTGCCACGAAGCGAAAATGCATTTCGTCTCTCAAGCTGGAAATCGGCAAGGCCTACAAGGACATTGACCAGTGCCAGGCTAAACAAATACCTTGCTTGAAACCTAAATTGAATTCAAAGAAAAGGAGGGCCTACTTTCTTCTTGGGCATATTAACTTGCGCCGATGTCATGATCTTTACTTTAGCCGGTGGAGCAACTGTATCCCTAGGATAAAGTACATACATAAGCTTGCCAATTGAAAAAACACTACACCAGAACTATGGCAAGATCAAGCAACAAAAAAAAAAAAAAAAAAAAAAAGGGGGAAATTGGGCACAAATACCAACAATGCAGAAAAAAAAAAAAAATACGTGTCCTCGCAAAACACGCGAGCGGTATTCCTGCAGCTGAGTGAAGGGCTAACTTACTCCTTCACACTTTGAAGGGACGATCTGAGAGGCAAATGGAACTCATTCCACTCGTTTACAGAGCTGAGCAGCTTGTTCCACGCCTTGATCTCCTCTCCAAACGAGTCGTCGAAAATGAGCTTGGACTTGCCCAGGCCCAAGCGCGTGACACCGAGAAAGTGGTGTCGACTGCCCTTCTCGTAGTCCCAGAGGCTGACTTGAAGCACGTCGCCGTTCAGTTGCTCGTACGAAATGTTTTCAAACGCGAACTCTTGACTCCAGTGTGGGTCTCGCGTTCCATAATCGACAGTCGTCTTGTACTTCACAGGCTTCTTATGCTCACTGAGAAGAGATCTAAACAAAGATTTCAAGCAAACATGAAAGCCACGATAAAAAAATACACGAGGACTGTTAAAACAATACAAAATGCAATAGCAAAAACAGCTGCTATATCTTGACAGACCTGTGGCATGCTCCAGCATTGCATATATATATATATATATATATATATATATATATATATATATATATAT
>QQSS02183817.1:0-13952 GCA_003687565.2 Craspedacusta sowerbii | reverse complement strand
CTACCTACCTACCTACCTACCTACCTACCTACCTACCTACCTACCTACCTACCTACCTACCTACCTACCTATCTACCCACCCTACATACCTGCCTACCTACCCACCCTACATACCTGCCTGCCTGCTCGCTCTCTCACGCCCTTCTGGCCTAAAACAATACTAAACTTGCCATAGCCTGTATGAGACTTCGAGTTGAAGCAAAAACACTGCTGGCATTCAGTGTAGCACAAGGTCCAAGTACAGCCGCAACTAAAACTTTGGGACAATTCATCGATAAGAGAACCACACCTGATTTCCTGGCTAATCAGACGAACTATTTCGCTGGAATTTTTCATTGCTCCTAAAAAGCTTAACGCTAAAAAAAAACTATACTTCTCTAACACATTAAGCACTCACCCGAAATGTCGTGGCTGTGCTTCTCTCTAGCGAGCAGGTCTTTCAACAAGTCGTACCTCCTGTCGATCTTTTCTGTCAGGATGGGCAGAACGTGTCCGAGCGCCAAGCGCGACAGACAGGCGATGTCCGAAAGTTCGTCTGCAGCAGCCTCCCTGTCGTCCAACTCGATCTCACATTCAATTTCTTCCAGGTTATTCTGAAGTTCCATCGGAAAAACGTATCAAAAGTAGCCGGCACTACCTCGAAATAAACAGGTGGTATCAGTCACGGTCCACAAAGAAAATACTTTCAAGCTTGACACTCCAGACTATAAGACAGTGCGACAATGCACCGTCTACAGTCATGAAAGTAGACATATAGTCTCTTAGTATATAGATATATTAGCCTTAAAATAAACCCATAGTACGAAGAATGGTATTATTATCTCTGCAAAAAAAAACAAGGTATACTTACATTCTCGCCTTCTGCCTTCCTCTTTCCGTCAGGTGGTGCGAGATGAGTCGCCAAGAACACATCGAAGATTTTCACGGCATGTCCACTCAAAATCACCACGTCGAATTCACCCGCATGCGACACTACGACCATCCAAGCATCGAGAAGCAGGTTTGCAGCTTCTTTGAACTCGTTGTCATTTAGCAGAGTCTAAGAACAACGCTCATTTAAGACACATCACAGCTGCAAAAAATTGATTTCGAGAGCTCCAACACGGCTGCAGCACTCGAAACAGTGGGCAGCAGAAACTTGACGCTCTAGGTTTAATGAGTCCAGTCAAACGCATTTTGCATACAGATACGCAGCACAATCTTCAACCTTGCATTCTGACCAGCAGGCTTCCTTCCAGAGTCAACTCATCAGACTTAGGCTCATGATCCCCGATACGACGACTCACACATTATCATCATCACCGTCATCATCATCACATTCCTTAGGTTCGATCACACGCAAGCATTCTCATCGCGTACTCAAGTAAAATAAAGATGTCTTTTTCTTTATTTTTTTAAAACGATTACCAAGCCGTCACTCCATCCCCATTGCAAACGTTTCAGCTCTTCAGAAACCCGAGCAGATTTTATATGCGTTTCTCGCTCCATTGAACCGAATGACAGTAAGTTATTAAACTGATTAAGAGCATGTACGTAGAGAGAGAGAGAGAGAGAGAGAGAGAGAGAGAGAGAGAGAGAGAGTATGCAATTAAACACAGGGAGATAATGCAATATAATTGATCGAGGCAAGGGAATTGCGAGGGTTAACCGAACCCAAACCAACCGCTCTTACCAACAAATCTCTGGCACAAGTTCTCCGTGAAGGCACCATAAAAGCAGCAAGTTATAAAATGGATGTTGCGACAAAAAAAACTGAATGCTAAAGAACAAATAAGACAATCCTCGCATCCCGATCTCCTAAACATTAATTTTCAGCCTAAATTAATAATAAATTAGCATGCGAGCAATCACCAGGTCAGTTGAGACGGCCAACTCTTGAAAGGTGCATGCCAGGTACGCCATTGCCTGAAAGAATGTGTTCCTCAAGTCTTTCGGCACCTCCAGGAACACGCTCACCGGATAGATATCAACCAGCCGAAAGATTATTGACGCCACGCCAAATGCTTCGTGACTCTTCCATTCATTTCTAGCAAGAGAGAGCAGTCAATATAATAAAAAGTGATTCTAGAGTAAGAAACAGCAGATTTGCGCTTGACTAAAATATTGACTAATATATTCGATATGCATACTCAAGGGAAAAGATTAAAATATGCAGATTAGTTAAATGAATCAGTACACGACTTGACGTTTAAAATATTGTAACCAGGCCCGATGCAGTGTGATCGCGGTACAAGAAAGTCATTTCAAAAAGTAAAAGAAACGTTTTAAAAAATTAGCACGACCAAAGAACAAACCATCGACTCGCAGACAAACAAGAATATGCAAAGCGAGCATTTACCAGACGTCCACACTTGCACACACAAACATGTGCACACCTATAAGCACTCGGTACAACCCAGGATGGGTACACACCAGCACGATACACACCTTCGAACATCTGCACATCAGCATGGACACACACCAGCTCGGATACACACCGGCTTGGGTACACACGGGCATGCATACACAGCAGCATGGGTACACACCAGAAAAGACACATCAGCACGGAAGCAAACTAGCGCAGATTCCCACCAGCAAGTAAATGTCTTCCAATTCCGCAATTCAGCATATTTTCTATGCTTGGGGAATAGAATGAGATTTACATCTGCTCAAATAGCATTAAAAGTACATGAAAAAGGAATCATCATATTCAAAATCACACCTACTTTTCAACAATTTTGAGGAAGCCAGCAATAAAGTTGACGAGATACTTCAGCTGATCTGCGTCTTCGCTGAAGACGTCTCCCGTTACGGACGCAAGCTGAATAAGACACTGCATGCAGTGATGCAAGAGCTCGTCATGCGCCACGCATACTTGCTGCACCTAAAAACAGCGACAAGTCACACAACGGGCACAAAGCCAGTGCAAAATTCAATTACCTGCTCATATGAACAGGCCGTGGTAGGCATGTCTAATAAAAGCAAATAGAACGAGACAAGAACAGGAGCTAACGATAGGAACGAATACGTCATCTAACGAAATCTACGTAGCAAGCAACAATAAAGATCAGTTGTGCTTCATTAAAGACAGCGCAGCCTCTCCTGCCTGTCAAAGAAGCACGGCGCGACGACCGACATAAAATTTACAGACGCGACCCCAGTCTCAACGAAACAGGAGAAAATATTTTTTTTAACTATTGACGTCCGATCGATACTTGAGGAACATTCGTTACTGTCAACGGAGGGGACCACATAAGAAGTTTTTAAATGAAAATTGGAACATTTATTGCTTCCAAAAAACCGGACAGTATACCAAAAAACCGGACAGTATATCATAAAATCGGACAGCATACCAAAAAACCCGATAGTATACCAAAAAACCGGACATTATGATAAGTTTTCAATGAAACTGGTAGTTTTCAGTACTTCTAACAATCGATGTACAGTAAGATTAGTTCCTACTGAAATAGGGCCATCTATTACCTCTAACAAATGGGACGGCATGATAAATTTTCAATTAAATAAGACCATTTAGTACTTCTAGCAATCGGTACGTATAATTTTTTAAAAACATCAACTGGAGCAGTGCGATCATTCATAGTGTTTCAGGATCAGGATTTAAGCAAATATTTCTTAAATAGCTTAAGTAAATGAACGAAAGAAGCAATTAATTATGCAGATGCTTAATTACAAACGCTTGATCAATTGTCGTGGGCCATCTTGACGCATGGGGCAGCAAGCATTCCACAGCATTGTGGTGAAGGATGCTTAGCAACATAGCAGCCGTATAGTGACGGGTATGGAATAGCACAAATCGAAGAACTACCGCATGTTTTCTAGCGAAGAGTCGAGTCTATTTAGCTATTTCTAACGTAGGTTGCTTTCTAACGACTTAGGGTACATATCTTATAACAAGCCTGTTAATCAACGAGGAAAATTCCTGTAAATATACGATTTCCTCGCGCTGCTAACTCATTTATCCCTGCCTCCTCATCCCAAAACCTAATTTAATAGAACTGGATATTTAGCTATTTCTAACGTAGGTTGCTTTCTAACGACTTAGGGTACATATCTTATAACAAGCCTGTTAATCAACGAGGAAAATTCCTGTAAATATACGATTTCCTCGCGCTGCTAACTCATTTATCCCTGCCTCCTCATCCCAAAACCTAATTTAATAGAACTGGATATTAATATGAAGCCGAACTACTACAAGCCGAATTTAAAGAACGCACATATGATTAAGCAGGGTCCCAATCTAGCAAGTAGCATGCAATATGGAACGCGTTAAATCAAAAGCATTTCTACCTTAAAAAACAGGTCGAGCAGGTTTGGATCCAGAATGACGGACTTCCAACTCTTGTGAGCCCGAAAGAGCGTTTTGTCGCCGGCTTCACTTCGATACCGATAGAGCGAGAAAAGCAAAGGTTCACCGATGTTAAGGAAGCTTAACTTCCACTTAACGGAAGAAATTCCAGCGTATAGTCACTAACATATTTAAAGCTAGAAACTAACTCTTAAAGCTGAAGTCATCAACGAAAAGACTTGAATGTACCGGAACGGCTTCACAAATGAGACGTTACGGAAAACTCTGCAAACAAAGTGAACCGAACAAGAAGGGCAGACAAACACGAATAGCTTGAGAAGATATGACTTCCGGCAAGGAACTCCCAGTGCAAGACCTGCTCAGCCAGCGACAGACTACGTATAAATATCGCAATATCCTGTCTCGACAGCGTCGAAAGTGGTTCACTGGCGTACTTTTGAAGAATTTGTATAGTTAGAAGAAACACGTTACGCAAGTCCTTTTCCTGAAATAAGGCGCAGAAATGACAAACGATTGCTGTGACCTTAGTCATAAATATATGTATACGTCATATCTCCAACTAATATCCATTTCACATTATTTTACACGAATCAACTCATTGCTCGCTTCGCAAAGAAACAAACAGAAGTAACAGGTAGTATCTGTGCAGCTTACCTCAAACGATTTCTTGCATTTGGAGTGAAATTCCATACTCATGCCAAAATTGGTTGACTGAGTCGTTACAGAATACTCGGTTAGCAGCGCTTTCATTATAGAGCAGCAAATCAGCTCCTATGAACATCGGGGCAGGAAAACAGTTTATTGTATAAGCCAGCCTACTAACTGCGAGATGATGAGCCTATCAGGCTGGCACAAACCAAGACAAGCAGAAGGGTCACATAAGGAGAGGAAGAATCATAAGAGCGATAGCAAACGCGATAGTTTCAGGGAGTCTTGCTAAATGGTGAGCATCATTGCCGCCCAACACATGAATAAGTAAATCAAAATACAAGGAAATGCAAAACTACTAGTCGAAAACCTATGCTGCTGATGCATAATTCTTTAGACCACGAACCCGGACATACACAATGTGTATTAAGCATACTTAAAACGGCGAGACAAGCACGTCGAATTCCCGACGCAAGTCAGTCTCATCGGGCGGCAAACGCAGTGTCAAAATCTTTAACCTAGCGGCTTCTCGGTAACATAGCAAAAATATATAACTTACAACTGATCTAAATAAGCACCGACCTCGAGGTAAAAATAAATGTCATTAGCTGCAACATCACAATGGCACAACGGCTTCGACATATTAGAGATGATTTCGTAGCTCCTACCATAGTCTTGTTCCCTTGATTTATAAGATGTGACAGACCAGAAATAAGACTCGTCCTGGCTTCGGGAGCCTCCATAGTGCCAAGCTTGAAAATGATTGCAACGACGTGCAATATCTGTTCACGAACATAACTTTGTAGGCTAAAAACAAATCAGGGCAATCGTCAGGATAGCAGCACTTAAGTTTCCAAAGCCTTTCATGCGGCTCACAAGATGTGAACAAAACAGTAAATAGCTGACTAACTTTGTCACAAGGCTATTACAATCATTGACAAAATACCACTTTCTTATTTTGCATTATTTGTAAAGGAAATTTCTTGCAATCTAACAAACAATTAACTATAACACATTATGAAAGCTCACATTTTTAACATAAAAAGAAGCCGTGGCTGATGGAACTCGATTCAAATAAACTACCCCTAGCAGATATTTCAGATCAAATAAAACCAGCGACCCACATGCAATAAATGTATAAAAAGCAGCTACGAATTCATTTGGCCAGAACAATACTATGAATGCATTAGATATTTACTTAAAGATGACATAGTACTTAATTAGTGCAAAATAACTCATCGGCGCATATCAGTAAACGCAATCTGGGACAAGATTTAAGTTTTGATAAAGGCAAAACAAATATTTTAAAGATGGTTAAATAGAGCAGAAACTTGGAAAAAACTTCCTTGAAATTAGTCCTATTGTGGATGATTAGTTGCCTTAACAAGAAACCACAGCTTAGTTCCTACTACAAACATCTAATTATAGCCATGCACCAAAAACTTCAACACCTAAGATACGGTCAGTATCTAACCTTGGCTTTTCTGTAGCACAGGTCAATAAGAACTGACAAACGCCATCAATTTCATCTTTCTTTAAAAGTGCCCATTCACGAATAATAGCTTCTTTTACAGTGGTTGCAGCCTCAAACAACACGTAATCCACTTGACTAACTTCTAGACATAAACACGTCAGAGGATTAGGACAAACTGAGAGTGGCATGAAAATCATACTTCATACAAGATTGTTTACTGTTGAAAGTACAACCAATCAATAGCTGCAAATAAATTCAGCAGTTCATAATACCAAAAACAAGAATTCTTGACAAATTAAGCCAATTATATCCTACAATCTATCTACTGTCTACGTAAAATATACCTTTTTTAAACAAGCACAAATAATTTCAACAATAACCAAGGTGTAAACCTAGCAAAGCATAATCCTGGGTAGCTCCAAAGTTCTGCCAGGTATGACATTTATTTTCCAACATATTGTGAGACCTTTAGAAGAAACAATTTCACAAAATATTGAAGTGAAACTGCTTCCTGTTAATGGTTGGCTTACAAGTTGTGCTCAACTCCAAATTCAAAACCCATAGCACATAAGCTTACATAACCACACATGCCCTATGTCATCATTTACCATGTAGAGTGAGCGTGAGATCAGACAAAAATAATACATCCTAAACAGCAAATGATTTTATATGGTGACAAGGTGTTTACAAAACGGCTACCTGAGAAAGGATCAACAAGCCTAAGCGGGTTCATAGAAAATACAGTACATTACACAGGCTTTCCAGCCAGACGCCTATGCATTATCCTAGACTCATGTTTGCTAAACTGTAGAAAATTATTAATTTCTGCCCGCAGCTTAATGCTTATTATTAATCACATAGATTACCAGCCTGAAATACTAAATAAAGAGCCCTAACACAAACTTACTATTGCTGTTTATTTCTTGGGATGAAATTACATATTTTAAATGGTGCTTACTCTAAACCCATGCGCCAGTGACCACATTGACTTCTACAAATGTCTGTTTTCACAAATCTAACATCACTTGCAAATCTGTTGCAGAGGGAGATTGGCCTCCTTACATCAGAATCTTGCAATAGCATAAGAAAGGCCTTGTGACAATTTAAGTTCCTTTCTTCTGATTTTGGAAAGTATGAGAGATCTGTGGCTTTAATTATTTTAAGACACATCGCAAAATTAGCCCTCTTGAGCTTGATACAGACAGCTCATGAGCTGCTTGAATTGACTAAATGATAGACAACAACATACAACAAAGTTTCACAAAACTTATTGTAAGTGACACAGCTTTGTAAAGGCATATAACTAATTTTCACTAACAAACACTTTTTGTTGTTGTCTGGAGAACTCATATATCATATACTAACAGCAATAATAAGTGGCGGCTGACAATATAGGTTATCAAGCAGGGTCAGAGTACCAGCAATGATTAATGTGCTTAATGGGAAAAGGGCCTTAACTCTAAGATTATAGAATGTAAGAAGAGGAAACAGATTCATATGAACCATACCAAGAAGCTTTTTACAAAATTCATAAGGCTTATGTGACTTTCTCAATTGGATAAACATCTGCTCTGCAACACGGCGATCATCTTCAGAGACAGCAGCAGGTGGTGCCTTGAATGAATAAAAGATAAGTTAAAAGAAGAAACATCTAATAGCTTTTGGTGACAATGAACCAGATTTTGCATTAAAGCTCAAGAAACTAGACCTGCGACATCACAAGATATCCAATCAGTACTTTGGATGCCCATTTCTGTCAAAATCTTCATTCCAGTTTGTTTACCAGAAGAGACCAGAAACACTTACCATCAGAACAGAAGCAGCTCTCTCAAGCTCAGTAACAATATCCATGATGGCAAAA
The DNA here is from genome assembly GCA_003687565.2 of Craspedacusta sowerbii. Lineage (NCBI taxonomy): Eukaryota > Metazoa > Cnidaria > Hydrozoa > Limnomedusae > Olindiidae > Craspedacusta > Craspedacusta sowerbii. The sequence goes on along the minus strand of QQSS02183817.1, from coordinate 5,663 downwards.
CCTTCCAAATGTTCAAAAGTTTCTCATCTTTGGGCAAGTGCATAGAGGTGCTAATCTCTCTAGATATGCATAAACTACTTTTGCATCAAGAAAGTATTCCAAGAACAAGCTTGCTGGTTTTTGCTAAACAAGGCACAAACAATGCAGTAAATATAAAATACACCAGTCCATATTTTGAAGTCTAATCCATTCATGAGAATGAATATAGCTTTGTGAAAAATGCTTATCAGTATGATTTGAACTTTCATGGTGGCTCTGTATGTATGTAGTAACCAAGGTATTGTAGCAACCACGCCATACCAATCCTGTAGTCACAAGTACGCATTTTGGAGTATAACTTGCTTTCATTTTAAGCCTTACAAACTTCCCCATGCTTCCCTAGTAACATCGACTTTCTGCAAAGTAAGAAGATTCTCTCTTTCTTACTGGAGCAGGAATTCACAAATGCTAAAAGAAAATCTACTCTTGACATGTTCGAAAACCTTATGCTTACGAGCATGTGATCTCTTCTGCATGCTAGAACATTTAACTGGACTTTCAAGACGTGATAGAAAGTACATTCTTTATAGATAGAACAATTACAAAAAGAATTTAAATACCAAATGAACGCTTTCTTTCAGTTCTTAATTAAGAGTAGACAAGGCGCTAACCTCAGGAGTTATGCTTTGCTCCATTCTCACACATCAGGTGCTACCCATTCAGACAGAGCACTCTGAGACCATAAAGTTTGACGATTTCAACCTAATACGTTTCATGCTAGTTTAGAGGAGGGTGACCAAAGCTTGGTTCTTTTCAAACAAGTCCTTTATGAGACTTGTGATGCTTCAGAAAAAAGGTTGCCTAGGCTGGTTTTATAAAACAATCACCCTCACGAGTAACTCATCATCGTGTCTTAGCTCTGATTTTCAGTTCATATGCATCAAGCACCTTGCACTGCTTTATAATATAATGCAGCATATGTCTAAGATTTATACTGAGCAGGTAAGCAAGAGGCAAACAACAGAAAAGTCCAAATATCCAATCAACCAATGCGAATAGCAACGATGCACGTATTTGCGCCGCATCAGAAGATCCACACCCCATGAAGAAACTATCCACACTAACTCTGGTCACCCATACCTTGGTATGATACTGTACATGCCCCTTTTTTTATTGTTTATTTATTCATTTTTATCGGGCGCGCAAAGTATCCAAAAAGCACACTAGTGATAGCTTTACATAACAATCTGACTTTCGCGTCTTTAAGAAGTTTATTTGTGCGATACGCCATCGAGCTTGGGGGAGAATATCACTCGTGGCTTTCGTAACTGTAAGAAGTTTATTTGTGTGATACGCCTTGCAGCTTGGGTAAGAATATCACTCATGGCTTTCGTAATTGTAAGAAGTTTATTCGTGTGATACGCCTTGGTGCTTGGATGAGAATATCACTCGTGGTTTTCGGATGCGAGAGATACATCGAAGCTCTTGTTGGGGGCCGCTAGCTTCAAGTACGTCCTAGTCGACATCGTCTTGGAGCCATATCGCTGTGGCCAGCGCCGCAATTTTGATGGGACCCACTTTCGTTCTTGCGTTAGTGCACGAGATGGTCGCAAGTGGTCCTCAGTGTTGTGCTGTTGCCTGTACGACGCGGAAAAAGCGTCAATTCGATGAAGAAGTGAGAAGAAGTGATGAGTGGAAAGTGAAGATGAGGAATAACCCATTAAAAGGAAGTTTCAGCTCACTTCCCACACATAAATATTAGCTAGTCAGCATCTGACTGGAATGTGCTTCAAGCTGTTGGGGATCGTTGCGAAAGAGTCTCCTGCAACCGAATCGAGTCTTTCCAGACAGAGTGTTTTGTTTGCTGTTGCGATTTACGGCCCGTAAAACTTTTTTTAGTGGGTTGGTATTACAGCTTTTCTCTGGTAGTCGAAGTTGTTTTATTCTCCTGTAGTTGAAATGTGTACAAATTGTGGTCATGAACTACCGTAGTTCATGCTAAAACAGCAACAAGGAGTCCTAAGGGATAGGACCAAACCCCGGCTTGTTTTTGGGTTTTATCATCCAAGAACCTTTTTGCACTTGTGTAAGGGTGATATGGAATTCGAAACTACATAGGTTTTTGGCTATGAATGATTATTCACTCTAATGAGCCATCCTAAGTTGCTTTGATATAGATTCCCACAGGATTCTGACCGACATGTTGTGTGGAATCCCAGTACTCACTCGGTATATGCTCTGATTACTTTGAAGCAGTGTCAAGGTACCATGAAAAAGGAGTGGAGCCCATATGCAATTCTAGAAAGATTTATAATGTTGTCCAAGTGTCTAAGAAAAGTAATACAAATAATAATACTTATGGCACCTAAAACGTGGCTAGAAGCATTGCTAAATTGCTGCAGAGGCAGTCCCTGGTATCAAATTTCTGTGAGTGAATGCCCTGCTTATCATTATCAAGTGTGTCACTACAGCTATTAAACAAAATGGGGTCTAGTAACATGTCTTTAAAAGGTTGCAAGTAGTCCTCAGTCAGAACTTTCTTCATTTGCTTGACGTTGTTATTCTTAATTAGCATAACGAGTTCGTAAAAGACAAAGAGTTCGTACCACCAACTGCTGGTCTTAGCTGGCCTCAGCAGAGCCATGCCTGGTGATGGGACTGTAAAATCATGCTGATCTAGGATTCCCTGTGAGCTTTTTATCACGCCCCTCTCTGTCAAAGCCATCAAGAACCAACTGCAAGTTATTTGCTCCTTAGTGATTTAGTATGAATATTAAATGAATATTAAAGAGCATGTTGGGTGGAATGGGAAATGGTTTTGAGTTGCAGTAGGCGATGCATCAGCCCCAGTAGTGAAGGAGATGCTTCCACTAAATGGTTTTGTGGAAGTTCCTGTGCTTACATCTTCTTTGCCATAAGTGGGGTAAGATTGTACAAATCTTGTAAATATTTGCATTAGCTGCTCAAAGGTTTAGCGCTAGTGTAGCTGATGCCATCGAGTCCGGTGATGGAGTGATGAATCTGAAACAGTTTGAAGGTCCGCTGCAATGGAAATGTTTATTCATGTTTTTTATCATCCATTCGACATTGTTGATGCATGGAACTATTGTGCCAGTGGTTTGAACTCTTAGAGTAAGCAAGGATGCATGGTTCCCTTAACTCTCAGATGCTTATGACTATGTATTTCATCTAAAAAAATCTTTCTTTACAGCCTAAATATACTTTGCATGCTAAATATAGAAGGACTGGATTTCTTCCTGCTACCTTGCTGAGGTGAGTCTTGCTCCTTTAATGTATTTTCTGACACGCAAGCTCAGCAAACATAATTCAAAGTCAGTTTCAGGGCAATCTTTGCTACACTTGGCTTATATAAAACAACAAAACTGTGCATCAGTAAGCTAGAACCAAGATTTTAAGAGTTTTTTTTTGTGGTATTCAACCAACATGTCCAATCTCCAGGGACTCAAGCAGGCAGGAGTTTTCAAAATGTCTGGATTTGTTGTGAAAATGACCTTGAAGAAAATTCTGTGCTGGACTTGTTTGTGAAGTTTTCTTCATCTGAAAGATAGACGAAGACTATTTAACCCAACCCAGAGTGTTGTATTTGTAAGAGCCTTTGCACTGATTTCAGCCTATACTTTTTGCTAATGTTGGTTTGCCTTCAAAAGTTAAGCTTAACTTCCTACGGAATTTCTTTGAAGTTCCTTCCATGAGACATTTAAATAAAGTTAGTGAATATTGTATGATCATGTACTGAGGTATGAAGAGGTGGATCTTAATATTCGGTAGAGAATTTTCCTGCAGCTATTGTGTTATAAGGGCTAGGGGAAGTAAAATTACAAGGATTGTGCTTGAGTTGATCCATGAGTGTAGGATTTTTTGTCTGTTAGTACGATTACTTAAATCTGAGGAATTTATATTGGTCGAACATGCAAGAACTAATCAAAACCTACCTTCGTTTCCTTCAAATTAACTATAGAAAACGCAATGTGACGGCCATCTCTGTGCGTGCTTTTCTTTATTTTTGCGTTGGTTTTTCCTCCAATTTCCACGCAAAAATAAATAAAACCACAACTCTAGAACATTGTAGTTTAGTACATTAACCAACCACTAGCAACGTAAGAACCGAATTATCACTTAAATCCTGCAGTCTTCAAGTTCTGAACGCAACCTCGCGCAGCCTTTCTTCAGAGTCTAATCGGGGGTCCCAACATGGCGGCAGGTCGGCTTCAATTTTGAGGCTGAGTTGCGCGATCCAGTTATTATAGAGATCAGTGGATGGGATCGATTCAGCTCTGCCTACCGTCGGTGGTTTGTTGGCACCCGATTCTAATATAATATAAATTCTAATAGAAGTCGTCGAAAATTCCCGTGCCTGGATTCCTGCCAGCCCACCAACTTGAGCATGCGTAGTTGGCACATTACGCAACGTCAGACCTGGCCTCCTACTACACCCGATTTGACACCCAATGCCTGCTACCCTATCCACAGTTAGCTGAATGTGCTTTAGAGTACTATTTTGTTCTCATGGTTCATGATAAATAGCCGCTCGTGTAGTGTCAGATCGCATAACAATATTGAGTGTTGGGTTACGCTCTATTCGCTATTTCTGGACCGTTAGAACGCATGCTCAAGTTGCTCGACCAGTCATAGAAAACTTCAGGGCTGCCCAAGCACCAAGCACGGGAATTTTCGTCGACTGGGATTGAATCGGGTGTGCTGCTGGCTAGCGGCACAGGAGCCAATCGTTCCGGAGTGCACAGTCCTAGAAATTGGCAGCATTCTTCGAATCGTCGATTTCGTAGTGTGGTTCGACGGCTTCCATCGACGATAACCATGTATTGTCCGTTGGGAAAGCTGGCGGACATAATGCTGGTACTAAGTCAATTGGTGGGCCGGTGACCAGTTTAGTTCTGGATTTGTATTGAATCGCCAACTTCAGAGGGCGAAGTTCACGTGTTAAGAGTACTTTAAGTAACCGGATGTGACGTTTCACTACAGCTATTTCACGAGGCCCGGCAATCATCTTCTACTCGGGTCGCAGTCTCCAGTTCCGTATTTGTAAGTGGTCACGTAGTGGTCGCCCGAATAGCGCGACCAATGGTGAAATCCCTGACTCTTGTGCGGACCATTCCTATGGGTCCTTAGGGCCCTTGCTGCCGCAATCGTATCCAATCGGCCAGCAACGGAGTTAATTTTACCTAGAAGAGCTCTTTTTTAGTGACTTGACGGCAACTTCGGCTCTTCCGTTAGTCTGCGGGAAGTACGCGGAGGACGTTCGCTTTTCAACGTCCCATGTCTTTAAAAATTCGCCGTACTCGAACGAATGAAAAATGGTGAGTCTACATTGGATGCAATCCCCTAGGGTACGCCGTACATAGAAAACCACCTTAAGAGAGCAGACCGAACGTTGTGGAAAACAGTGCTCGCTATCTGCTCTATCTCTATTCAACCGGAGTAGCGGCCGGCATTTGTTATGCAGTTGTGGCCAGCCAGGTGACATGGGTCTATGACGACCTTTTCAAACGGTAATTCGGGTGGTCTTGAGGTCGAGGGCGGCTCGGCCGACTGGGATGGCTCCTGCTCGTTAAACTGCCATCTTGTGAGTTGTGGTAGTAGTAGTAGTAGTAGTAGTAGTAGTAGTAGTAGTAGTAGTAGTAGTAGTAGTAGTAGTAGTAGTAGTA
>QQSS02183806.1:0-13953 GCA_003687565.2 Craspedacusta sowerbii | reverse complement strand
AGCGACGAAATAACGCAAAAAGACGTCGCTACGACGTCGCAGCGACGTCGCCTCGACCGAGCTTGCACACTGGGATGGCTCCGTAGATCTTATGGACATGGTAACCAGCAACCAATTACTGATTGCTGGAAGCCTGGTCTCTGTCTCCCTCTCTGTCGCTCTCTCTTTCCCTCAAACTCTCTCTCTCTCTCTCGCTCGCTCTCTCTCGCTCTCTATCTCTCCGTTTTTGTGTGTGTTTGTGTGTTTGTGTGTGTGTGTGTGTGTGTGTTGCTTGTGGAGGGAGCAATGTTATGCACTTAGCCTCTTTGAAATAGAAGTAATAGACAACCAGCTAGCGTGACGTCTACTTGCTCCACAACAACGTGAAGCACGACGCTGAATCTCGGCAATCATTGCGTATGCTTCGACGGGTCTCTAATCTTTGTAGCCTAAGTGTTTCACATGACCTTTCTTATTTTATACATAGGTTCTAAGCCCGCCCGCATCTCTTGATCAAAGCAGCAAAGTCTCTTTATTTTAATTATTGGACTGTGCCCGAAGGAGGCGACAAATTACGGTGCTTGCTTTGCCGGCAATGACGAGCTTTGACTAGCACCATACTTGAGGCGTATTTGTTCCGTGACTGACCAACGAAGTGCAGAAAATCACCGTGCTAGCCCGTGTACTGCGATCATTTCCCGAGGTATCGGCTTATGCGGCGTCATTTAGACGTCCCTTCATCCGGCCATTCTGCAGAAACTACGCGCATTTTTTGCGTCTTGGTTTGATCAGCCAAATATGGAACTGACGTAATGCCTTGTCGATCATCTCACGGAAGCCAGAGCTGTCGTTTAATCGTATTTACGGAATCCAGTCTTGAAGTCGAACACGCTATCCCTCTCCTTTCTCTATTCGACCTCTCCCCCTTGTCCATTGCTTGGGGCAGCATGCTTGGAGTTATTTTTTTGTTCTTGATGTGACCTACTGTGGTTGCTGCTTTATATTCCTCTGATTTCTCCCTCTCAGTAGCAAAAAGTGCATCCATTGCTTCACAACAACCTCTGCAACCCGATTCTGTTCTAACATTTGTAGTTAACACTTAAACTCCGAAGTTTTGCGATCGTACTTAGTATTTTTTTAATATTGTGAGACTCGGTCGACTTAAGAAATGTTTTAGTTCTAAAAGCGCGACAAGTTCCAAGATTTCGACTGCAATCTAGCCACACAGACGATGACAAAGCGCGATACTACCACGGAGCTTCGTTTACCTATGCTCCAGGCGGGACCGTGCGTTGACGGAAATTCAGCTGAAGGCGTTCTGCTTTTTCTGCATTGTTTTTCTGCAGGACCGATAAGCTGAATTCCACATCTGACAATGGCCCGACGTCGGGAGGTTGCCCGAATTCAACAGCGCAGTACGCCACTAATGCGTAATAGCGCGATTGATGCCGTCAGCGACGCCCTCCAACTACAATGAAGATAAAGAACACAGGAAAACAAACGCACACGCCCCCTGAAATAAAGCTGAGGAAACAGACGAAACTCTTTCACCAAAACATCAGGTTGACGACTTAAACTAGCAAGCGATGTGGTGACGCAAGGGGCGATCTTTAATCTTATCTTTGATATTCAAAAAGCGCGAAAAACTTAGTTCCAGGCAATAGGAGTAACAGTTATGTTTCCGTATTAAGTCTGTTTTAACTATTGGAAGGGCGTTATCTTATAAACTCACATTCTTTTACTTCGTCGGAAGGGGCTTTGTGGCTTTTAAATAGAGTCACTTCAGGCCACGTCTTCGGCGGTATGTTCCAAGGTACAAGCCCGCACCTGTTTGGCGAGTGCTGGGTGTAGCGAGCCCGCAGCTTGCACGTAAACACAGGTGCGATTTCATTACGCCGCCGACGACATGATGACGTCCTCGCCGTTGGTTAAAGGAGTAAGCAGGATCTGTGAGACCGTGTGGAATGCAAGGGCGCCGCCGAAGCGGGTACGCCCGATAAGTTCACTGCTTGCCTTACGACCACTGCATGGATCAATGCCGGAATCTCAAACTCTTATCCATCCTGGGGCTGACGAACATGGAGCACATCGGCACAATTAGGAGGGAACTCTGAGAAGAAGTAGTTAGCAAAAAGTGCTGCAAGGATGCTCAGCACAGCTTTGAATGGGGAAAAAAAATTGCCAGGAAAAGTATAATCTATGTAGTCATTAAGGAAACATTCCCAAATTCGTGCTCCTACTGTCGAGGCTTGAGCCCGATTGAAAGCTTGTCTTCGACAAATTCATAGCTTGCGCGATGGAGCACTATTGGCACGCTTTGCACGCGAGGAAAATCTTCTTCTTGGCGCGCATTTTAAAAAACTTCGGCATCAAGTCGTTTGCGTAAAACCTTGAACTTGCAAGAAATCCGGAAATTTGCCTTAGGGAATTCCAAATTTTATATCAACGTGGCAAAAGCAGTTCTGTTACGAACGGCTAATAACGACTTCAAGGAACTTCCGTAGAGCAACTTCCTAATGCAAAGTTTCGTGTGCGTTGTTTATAAGTTTCGTAGGTGTACTTTCTGATTGCGTTTTCTATTACTCAGCCATTATTTCTAATTGTATATCATTCGCATGTTATCTGTGTGGGCTAATTGGTGAGTTCCTTTTGGAGAGTATTAAACGGTAGGAGCTTGTAAATTTAATTAGATCAGTGGTTTTGAACAACAAGCATTCAACAACATGCGTTTCATCGATCTTCTTCTATGAGCCCAAAACTACTCATACGGTGGTTTAGTCTCGCCATCCATTCACAATCGACCCTAATCATTTTCCCGTATGCATTTCTTGGTGCTTCCTGCCTTAAGAATACGATGACCAGTCAATGTCGCTTTCTCTGTAATAATATTGGTGACTATTGATATAAACTTCTAGAAGGATTGCTCATTTGGTGCTTGGGTCAAGCAGACTCCGAATGCAAAAGTCCGTATGAATTATCCACAAAACTTTCCATTCCGGCAGGTATGCAGGATAAGTCTGTTATCCGACATATACTACCACTTACTCCTCAAAACCAATTTCGCCTCGCGAATGGTTCGAATGCCTCGCCGCAGGCAGTGCTGCGTACCATTTCAGGTTTGCTAATAGTTTTTCTTTATTAGTAATCAAGGTCTAAATTCAGTGATAGATTCTATTTGTTTTGAGGAGCTTTCCCTTGTCTCGGAAACTACTTAAGGGAGGCTGGTAGTTAGACCTATGTCGAAAGAAACGTCGCTGAAAATATTCCGCGTGCCACTGATGACAACCGTGATAGGATAAGACTAGGAACAAAGATTTTCGTAGAAATACGATATTCCATATCCGCACTCTTCAGAGCGAACACATCTATGAACGCCTTACGAACATGCTTTACTTCTACGGGTTTCAGCACGCAATGTCCACAGTCGATTTTTCCAAGAGCGGAATCAAATGCTACCGAAAAGCGGTTTCTATACAGTTACATCCTTACAACGTAGTGCCAGGTTCTGCCTGCGCAACTTTCGCCGTATCGTCGGCTACCACTTGGGAGATAAATGCAAGCGATTGAGAATGCGATGGCGAACAGGCTGTATGTTACAATAAGGTTCATGACGGCCAATAATAGGTGGAAAGAAAAACAATCGACTTCGTTAATGCGGCGAACTCGGCGTTGCGCTTCGACATAGCATAGCATCGCCTTGCGAATAATTCCGCGACTTAAGCGATGTGACTCAGAACCATGACCATTAAAGTCTGCCTTCTCGTATCGCTTCGAATAGAAAGTGCTTTTCACAGTTGTGTACTAGAAGTTCATTCATCTTAAGTTCTTAACCTGGTAATTCTCTAGCCTGGCTACAATATGACGGACGGGTCACCACTCGGAATCGCTTTACGGCTCTCGCGCAAAGCTTTTCACTCTTATTAAGAATCCTGAGGTCAGTTGCCAATTAATTTCCATTACAGTTCTATCGCACTCCCAATCAAATTTTATTTCGCGCTGATACAACGCGCAGCCGAGTAAGACAAACACTTTCTTATCACTTGGGTACGATAAGCAGGTGACGTGACGTTGCTCGCCGGAACCCGAGAGCCTGCCAGAACTCCTTCGTGGTTAGGCCTAACATGCGCTGATCACATAGATCACATAGACATAGCACACACACACACACACACACACACACACACACACACACACACACACACACACACACACAAACACAGGCACGCGCGCGCGAAACGTTAGTCTAACATGAACCCGAGTTTAACTTAAACTAGAAGATCATCTTTGCTCCGAAATGTTTCTTTGCAAAATTAAAAACTCAATAATCTACATACATTTTATTCCGTTTTCTATGTACAAAATAACTCAGAAATGCTCAAAACTCAGGAAACCCAAACTTGATTAAAATTTAAAAAAAACGCTCAGCTAGTAGAAGCTAGCCACACAAATCCCTTACAAGAACGCGTCATGGCAACACAACAACAGAGACACTGAAACACGCCAGATGAAAGGCCGAAGCTGTCATATAGAAGCATAATGTCGCTGGTAGAAAAACCAGACTTATGATGCACCGCCCGAATGGATTGTTATGATTGATATGAAGGTAAGATACGAAGGCGGATAGATTATTAGCTTATGTAACGAACACACAGAGAGCAAGTGAAGGTTGCTCAATGCAAGGGGGAAAATGCGTGGAACAGCTCATAAAACGCAAGATCAACAGAGCAGCAAAAAAAAGATTCTATAAATTCACGTCACTTGTTCTAATGACGTTGCGAATAGCAGAGCAGTAGCGGTTGGTAACTTTCGACGAATACGCTGAAATGTTGGCACCGCGTGAAATCAAGTAGCTTGCGCAATTAAAATGTCCGGCACACACAGCGTAATGGACGGCCGGCCATCCTTGGTCGTCGCCCTCGTCAATATCCACGCCGACGCTGACCAGGGTCTTGATGAGCTCAAGATTGCCTTCGCCGGCAGCCACGTGCAGCAAAGGAAGCGTGCTGCTCCCCAGATTGATGTCCACCTTGCCTTCCGACCAGATATTAAACGGGCACGCCGCAATTCTAAATCAATAGAAAGAAAAAAAGTAGAATAAGCAACGGTACAACTCGCTACTGCCTGGTTTCGTCTTAATCCGAGTTCATCGTCGTCAAGCGAAACTGAACGCCCAACCCTAAGTGAAACGCTCGGATGCTTGAAAAAAAAAAATTTACTAACAGGAAAATATTAACAAAAAAAAAACACGCGCAGCTGGAACGTCGAAGTGCAGGTTACTGCGCTCCTTTGCGAAGGGACGGCTTCCTCGGAGGGGTCTCTTACCCTCGACCCCAAGGTATAGTAAGTATGTCATCGATAAACACTCAGATTTACAGTCAAATATTCACATTTGCGAGGCCACGACCACACAACGCACGTACGCGTGCACACGTACCAACTACAACTTTCCTTTCCTACAATCTCGTTTGAAGAATGACGAAATCATGAACGATCGCAAACAAGCACTGAGCTAACGAACCTTTGCTCTTCTGCCTCGGTCGATTCCGCGACATAGTTTCGCAAAGAACTCTCCCCAGACTCCGATTCGCTGAAGGACGAACCTTCCCGACGTGATGGCGACAATAATCGGTATCTGGCACCCAGTCTTTCCCCGCAGCCAAGGTCAGGCATACTCGGAAAACTACCCGAACCCTCCATGCTTTCCACGCTGGGCTTCTTCTCTTTCTTGAGCTTACGGCGAAGTACTTTCCAGACAAATTTACTCTTGTCCGGAGTAGGACTGTGAGAGGGCTGGTACTCGGGCAAAGGTTCGCTAATTTTTCTCTCACTCGTCTTTTTATCGCCTTTCTCTCCTTGGAAGCTCAACTTTCTGGAGAGCTTAGGCGTGCCCCGTTCTCCGATCTGCCAGCTAAATTTACGGAAGCCAGACTTGGATTTTGCCTGCTCTGCTTCTTGCGTCGAACCTTTACGCGCAAATTCCGGGCAACTCGCCTTACGAACGTGTCCACTCTCCCCTGTTCCAAGCACCGTTGGGTTTGCAAAGTTTGGGTGCGAAAGCTTCTTGTGAATTCTCTCAATTTTAAGTGGCTTCTCGTCGATGTCAATATGCACCACGCGGAGAGGAAGACTCTCGTAGCTCTCGTTCTCGTTGTCCGATGGTGTTCCGTTGCTGCTCTCGCTCGTGGGATCGAAGTTCTCCTCGAACCGAACGCGGATCTTTCTCTCGTCGGAATTGCTCCTCCAGCCCCCCGATCGCCGGCCTACACGCTGGCCGTCGTCCTTACCGTCTCCACCTCGACTCTGCAGACGCCCAACGCTTAACGGCGCGGAACTCTGTCTTGCTGCAGAAGACCTGCTCGATACAACCAACCTGCCTACTGGAGGAGAGTCAGTCGATGTGATGCTTCCGTTCCGCGACAGAGTGCAGTCGGAGTCCGAGCTGGATTCGTTATCCGACAGACCGACATTGTTGAGCTCGACGACAGGGCCACGGGACGCGTACGATGCAGCAGACTCGAAGGAATCGTCATGGAGTCGAGAATGATGAACAGCGTCGTAAGGCATGATCATTTTCCTAGCCGTCCCGTCCTCCATCGTCTTTGCACAGCCGCGGCTCGCCATCTTTATCGCCGCGTGTTGCAAAATCGGCGAGCGGGCGCTGGTGGTGAGAATACGCATAGCTTTATAGCTTTGCTGGAACGTTTCTGCGGAAAGAGACGAGAAAAACTGGATAAGCAGAGTTATGACCTCGTGGCATGAGTGACATCCACTGTAGAAAAATACAGTTCGGTGTAGAGTAACTGGTAACGTAGTGATTTTCATTGTGTTCGCCGCGCGAACAACTGTCGAAGCACTGGTCAAACAGCACTAAAACACATTTGGCACAACAACAAAACGTTTGGGGTGGTATCTATTTATGGCGCCCTCACGGACATCATAATGTCTATGCCATCAGACACCCGATGAAAGAATTCGACCAGACAGGGAGCAAAGAACCTTCGCGTCAACACCACTCTGAAACCTCGGTATCACGCTAGTAGACTTGACCACGGCGGCATCGTACAAATACACGTCCCAACTCAGGCATCTCAGGTAAGGGCTAATGGGGCGAAATCCAAAGCTGGGAACAAAACTAGGCCACGGGTAACGCGACCCGTTAGCCGGCAGTTGCACGAACACAAGCCCTGCGAAGGGACTCAACAGAGAGGGCACAACAGAGAGGACACAACCCGTCTTCTTCATGTGAAGAAAAAATCGTAAAAGGATCATTCCATAACTGCTCTTGAGCATTTTTTGCTAAGCCATTTAATCAATGGTTTCAAAACAAAAACAACATTTAATGCATCAATCCGCTGGGCAAAACCTGTTAGTAAACAGAGATCGTGTTGAGTGGTGGTTTTGCAACGCGACAAAGCAAAGCCAAGAGCACCCAGGCACGAGAAAGGCACGATGACGCTCGCTTATGCACGTGCTAACGATTCCAGATCAGGATTGGAAAACCTACATTCCAGTTTACGGATATCGCTAATCTCGTAACATGGGGGCTGTCGTAATTTAAATCTCAACAAAGAGGGTTGAACTCCAATGACTCAGTGTTAAATGCCACCAACATACACACACACACACACAAACAAACACACGCAAACACTCACGAACACACGCACATACGAAATGCACTTTGGAATTGCACCTGGCACAAAAAACACCCAAAATGACCGCCAACCGGAAAACGGTCTCCAATCTGACGAGGCAGCAACGAAAGGTAGGACGTGAACCACCCGAACTCCAATATAGGCACAGATCGAGTGTTGATTAAGCTGATCGACTCATCGACTAATCGATTGAACAACAGATAACTAATTCACTGATTGCTCGATTTGCGATTTCAGGTATTCGGGAGGGAGTCCAACCGAGCAAAATATTACGACAGTAAAGGTAACTCTTTCGATGCTGTCCTTTTTTAAGGGTCTAATTACTACAGTCACGTCAATACACGGTTCGCGATTATAAAGTTCGTCAGTACTTGCCGATACTAGCGAACTGAGATGCTGCTTGAATCAAGCCGATGCTAGGCCTACGCTCTTCACAGTGAGCCGTGCTCTTGATGCGATAGATCAAATAATTTGCTACGCAGTAGCGTAGGAAAACTGTCGTCTTTGTTGAGCTTTCAAAGATACTCTTCGAGGTACTCATACTCTTTAACACTATAAATTCTTTTCGTATTCTCTACTGCTTCTTACGTTGACTAATCCTCTACAAAGACACACACACCTCACACAAACTCACACATAGACGCCCACGCACACCAACACGCATGACGAGCTATCATATATTCTCGACTTAAAGTGCACGCAAGATACATACAATAAGCTAAATAAAAAGACTAGGTACACAAGTAGTAAATTGAGCGTGCGAAGTAAGTAAGGAATATAAAAGAAACGAATACGCACTTGCACGTTCACACACGCAGTACCACGATCCGCGAGTTACTTCTTGAACCATCTTTCCAAAACAAACCCCGGGTTGCCACGAGCGTTCTCACAAGTTTCCCCTTCCTTGTCTTAAACTTGCCTTGAATCTTAACAAATCGAAACTCCTCTCGTCATATTTTCGAGCCGCCCTTAGTGCTCGATTCTCTAAAACGATTTGTGGTTCCGCGCTGTCTGCTTCGCCGGGCAGTTTGGGAACTAATTACTTCTTAAACACACAAAGCCAGAAAATGCTAGAGATAAGGAACAGACTTCAAGAACTGTTTTCTTCGTGCCGAACAACCGAAGTCAAAATAGCGATGACGGAAATGCCGAGCACGAGAGTGAGCGTCGAAAAAGCGTATTAATTATGTTCGGGGCTGAAAATGTTGTCGGGGCTTTGTAGCCGGAAATGAGCAGGGATGGCCTACAGAACCCAGAATCAGTGCGATTGAAAACCCGCTATTAAGAACCACGAAAGTATTGCTGTTGAGCCAAGCCAGCGGCTGTTTGGTACTCTCTGAAAATTACGACGGGGGCAGCTGCCGCCTAAGGCAATTATACACCTACGCACATCTAAAGGAAAAGCCGGGGGAAGTACGCTAGAACGGGGCACACAACTTCGCGACAATAAACACGCGCATCTATACACGCACGCACGCACACACACACAAACACACGATACGTATCTAAACACGATATGTATCTTGCTTTGAAAGGCAACTGTGCCAAATGCGAACTTATACAGATACGTAAAGAGTTGAGAAAGATGCCAGAAGAATAGACAGCAGAATTTCTAATTATGATTCCATGCCTCAAGGGGAAGCGAAAGTAGCCTTATAACACTCGAATCACATGAAAACTTCACAGGCACGATTCAAGCTTGCTTTTAGTCGTAACTCTGTAAAACGAACACTGACTCAAGATTCGCCTAGCAGGTAGGTGGATTACATCGCAAGAACCCGCATTGAAAGGTCCTTTCGCACGCATGCGCATTGTCTGCTAGCCCACAAAACCGATCACACTACAACAACCAGTTGCCAGAGACTTGCACGAAATTCAATACTTGTCAATTCATAGATTCTCTGTAACTCCGGTATTAACGTCATGTGAGCGAATTTAAGAAAATCTTGAGCATCCATAACAAATGCTAGCATTCGAACGCGATGATAGTCAGCAAGCCCAGGAAAGCAAAGGACAACGTGCCAAAGAAATCTTTACTGAATTTAGAACTTGCCCAGCCAGTTTTCGGAAAGACCGACTATTGCAGAAGCGCAGTGACCGACTTTCTTTCAAATATTAGCAAACTGTTTGATCCGGACTGAAAGAAACCACTTTGACATTTTCTAAAAGCTGCTAACGTTCAGCCGAATAGGTCGTAACAACTGTTTCAAATACTGCTTGCAAATAAATTGTAAATACGGGGGCCAATATGGTGCGTTACTATTCGGGAATGTAAGAATGTACGTGGTGTAGCACATGAGCGCTAGAGACAATCCGGCTGTGTTGAGTGAAACGGTCAGGATTTCTCAGTTAGGTGTGACTTTCTTTCCTTTTGACATAACGTGCAGAATGCTAATATGCCATGACGGATTAAAACAGTTCAGTTATGCAAATAATGAGAAACTTAATCACCCAGACGTTTGCAATCACAGCTATGCAGTATTGGTTAAGCGGCGCTCTATATGCCAAATTTATCAAGCAAATTAAGCGCGTGGATAAATACAAGGTTTGAATTAGCGCAAAAGTACGTCGAAGGTAACTACAAGATGTCCAACAAGCCAGAGCCGAACCGAATGGAATCAAGGTCGACACTCGACAAGTGCAAAGTGAGAACGAAGCTTTAGATCATAATACTCCGAACCGCAACGGCTGCACTTCTATATCAAAATCAGAATGGGGTAGTGATCGACCAAACACCTTTACCACGGTGACACGCTACATAAAAATCCGGGCGCAACTCGCAGCCGTTGTTTGGAAAGAGACAAATGCTCCGAAACTCATAAACTTTGCCAGACCTACGCCTCGTTCTAATCGCAGGCAAACGGATAATCTAAACAAAGCTTATAAGTCTTAGATTGGCAACAACGGAAGAAGCTCAAATAGCATTCTAATGACACAGAAGCCACCTTTCGATAGAAGATGTTTAATCAAGTCGATTATCGAGGCCAAACTGTGTTTGATTATAGTTAAAGCTAACACCATGAATTTCAAAGCATTCACCTCAATGCAGGTTTATTACGCACCAAGCACCCCCCCCCCCGTGATAAGCTGTGGTACCCGGTTGCCCGATAAAATAGCGCACCAAGTCGACGAAATCTCAGCAGTAGGCAAAAAAATACAACTTAATACCTACCACGTGCGTCGCACACCATAAAAAAATCCGCAGTTTGCTTTTCAGCAACTTTGTTTATCTGCACGACCATGATGTTTCTGTCGGTCAAACTAACAACTTCGGCACGAGACTTCAGCCGTCCGCTCGCGTTGCGGTGGCTGGGGGAACTGCTCACTAACAAACATAGCCAGCGTTTTTCAGACCAACACACAGGAAATGTTCTACGTGTATGTTTTCCTGTCCGTAAGCACTTGATTAATTGTTGTGAATAGCCCTGCAGATAATGGCGATCGTTCAAATCCGATCGGGAAGTGGCGCCCAACCAGGCAAATCAATCTTCCTTGTTCGCGACTGCAACCCAAAGTACATCTCGAAAACAATAACAGCGTTTAAGATGTAGCGTTAAGATAAATGATGTGTTGCGTAAAACCCTAGAGTCCAGCAGTTTTCTCGCAAGGGATATTTACCGAAAGCCCCCATCCCTGCCTTCGAGGTACTTGGCTCTTCTATCGACTCTACAAAGAGCACTAACATGTGGCAAAAGGTTCAGTGCGACGGCAAATATTGAAAATCAATGTTTGCATGTCGTGACCCAACGTTAAGGAGGCATTTTGCCACCTTCGAATGACTTGTCGAGGATGATTTACGTCAACGAGAGTAGGGCTAGCTGCCATGCGACGGAAGCACGCTGGAAAACATCTGCACGCACAACATGCTTGATAGCTCCGAGTGCCTGTCGCATATGTGAAACGTACATAAACTTACTCCACACTCGATTAAAGTAGCCTGAGGCAATCGAAAGCAGCAGAGATAGAGATTGTAACCAAAAACTTTCAGGCTTTTACAATCATCGCACTATACTCTCTAGCCGATGACTCAAGTCTTAAACAAAAACCAGAGGCGCTATTTAGGATGTCATTGGTGCTTGAATCATAGCCCTCGTTACTTGCAGGAATCAGTTGTCCCGCCGGATACCTCTTCGAAGATCATTCGTACCGAACAGATGGGGCGCCTGGTGGTCTCCCGGTGAACCATAACTACAATTAAGGCAAAA
Source organism: Craspedacusta sowerbii (assembly GCA_003687565.2). Lineage (NCBI taxonomy): Eukaryota > Metazoa > Cnidaria > Hydrozoa > Limnomedusae > Olindiidae > Craspedacusta > Craspedacusta sowerbii. Next base: position 2,117 of record QQSS02183806.1, on the reverse strand, counting down.
CAATAATAAAAATCTCCCCCTCGAAGATTAAGCGGATCATTTACGTCGCCATAAAAAAATACATCTCCGGTTTCGTTTAATTTATGGTTCTTTTCCGGAAGGGGACAAGCAAAATACCGAACGACGTTCAATGTTCTTTCCTTGAATTTTTAGCCTTTATACGGCGATGGTCCGAATCTGAACCTACGGGATGGGGGGACCTCCACTTCGTAGAAAAATCTCCGACTCGTGCAACTCGCCTTGGGGTGACAGGCGGATTATCTCGACTCCCTGTGGTAGAATAATCAAAAGACCTTAATGCATGTCATCATGAGTGGCGAGGCAGACGCAGTGTATATACGAGTGCGCTTGAAAATAAAAATTCAAAATCTTGGCAATTATGATAAATTTGCCTGCAGCATTGCTCGCTAATTGTCGTTGAACGTTTTGAACTTTCATAGGGCGAAATCGAGTTCTTATCAAGATTCGAAAGCGAAGCAAACATTTCATGATCCCCGTGGGTCGCGCGCAAACGAAAGTTAAAGTAATCAATCAAGTAATCGATCACAAGTTAAGTCAATCAAAATCATAATTCTTCAGTTCCAGGTCTCCAAGAAAGAGACGATTTGAGAAACGAGGCCGTATTGATCATGCGTTACGGTTGTCAGACATCAAAGCAAGAGGTGACCTACTTTCGCTGAAAATAGCAGCGGTAGGCAGAAGCTAATTTCTTGGAAGTCAAATGGCGTCGTAACGTATCCGAAACGTCTACGAGGTCCAACCGCAAATGGCTCAGATGAAGATGGGTCTGAAGACAAAACGCTACTCGAAAGCCGGCAACGTGGAAAGTCAGTCAAGACGCATGCGCAAAATATATCTCAATAGTCAACTTGTGCCACCCGATGGTCGTTACAAGATCGTTCATTTTTGAAGTCGTAAGGTCCGTCAGATGATCATGATCGTAAGGTCTTCGTGACAAGTCAAACAGGGACCTTGGACTCTAGCATACGTTGCTCGGAAAATGTAATTTGAATCTCATACCTTTTATCTCATGCCTGCATATCCGGGCAATTAACATCACGAAGTAAAAAATAAAATAAAAAATGGAACGATATCGGAGCGGGATAACCGAGCCGTCGGGAAGCCAAATCGGAAATTTTTATGACTTGAAGCAATACGCCCGCAGAAAGCAGGCGCCCTTACAGGAAGCCTGAGCAAACCCACTGCACCGTCAAGCTCTCAATAGTACCAACACAGTTCCATGTCAGTCAAGGTCAATTTCAGATCTAGCGTTCAAAGAAATTCATCACCACAGGGCAGCAATACACTTCACTAACACAGCCCATAGCGATTTTCACTGACCTCATGGCACCGCATGAATTCCTTGCTAAACCACAGCCACAAACAAGTACAACAACATAGCATCGCCCTCAAACCGTCAACCGGCTAAATATCTCTGCAACGATCCAAGTTGCAGCATCGCGTAATTTTCCTTCCTTAAGCGACTATGTATGCAAACGAACCTTGGTGCAACAGTCAAATGCATACCTACATCTCCTAAGCAACCAGCCTCGATACCAGACATAGCAAGGTCTGTCGTGTTATTCCTGAGCCGATGATTCGATAAACAGACGTAGAGCAACGACAAAACATCGACTCATGGCAGATCACGTAATGGAGAAGACAACGCTACGTCAATGAAGCAGGTCATCAACCTAAGGCTTAATTTCAAATCCAAACGATTAAATGCAACTATCTATTTGAACCGACGAGGAGAGCGTTGATGGGTTTTCCCGAAAAGTAATATTGTGTCAAAATTCAAAAAAAAGAACAGTAAATCCGGTAAGACGCTAAACGGTTTCATATGGATGCGCCGAATTAGGGACCACGAAAATAAACCTAGTCATCGACACTTCATAAATACATCAACAGACTGCCCTTGTAGGCAACGCAGACTCTGGTACTGAGCTGCACTCATACGATAAATCAAACCAGGCATTAAAAGCTCATAAACTTCTTTCTCCGAGCAGTCAGCAATTTGATTCTCACTTACATACATCTATATAAATAGATAGATAGATAGATAGATAGATAGATAGATAGATAGATAGATAGATAGATAGATAGATAGATAGATA
>QQSS02183795.1:0-13955 GCA_003687565.2 Craspedacusta sowerbii | reverse complement strand
ATATATATATATATATATATATATATATATATATATATATATATATGCACATATCTATACATAGAACAGAGGAACTCCGAAGGAACTCATGCTGAATAGCAAGTATATTCTTTACTGCCTTGTCATTCATACCTTTTACAAACTCCTCCAGTAATATATGGTAATGCCCAAGTTTACAAAACACAACAGGATCAACACTTCTCCCTTCCTTGCGCAATTTACCAAGTAAATACTCAGTGCCCTAGGATAAAAACTTTTAATGTAGCAACATTCAGACATTCTTTTTGTGGCGCAAAGTAGCAGAAACCTTTAAATGGCAAAACAAGAATACAGCATTGCAAATTGAAGCAGCTCAGAGAATTACAGTAAAAGGAAAAAATTATATGGTATCATAAATTGAAGCAGCTCAGAGAATTTAAGTACAAAAAAACATTTGATGCTTTATCTCAGCACCCCAAATAATGTTTTTTAAACAAAAATTAGCTAATTTTACTTCTTACATATTCCAAAACCATATTCAACATCACACAATTCTTTCTAAAAGAATACCACTAACAAGTTGTTCTAACCTTTCTCAGCAATGTTCCGTGGTTGATGTTTGATACAGAATCAGTGACAGGCTCAAACCAGCGAACAAAACCAAACTGACGGCTACAGAAGTAAAGATTAATTATATAACAATGGTCAGTGACTCTTACATTTCTACAATTTAATGAATTACTATCATCAATCTTTGAAGGCCATAAGCCAATTAGGCATATAATTTTCCAATCAGCCTCAACACAACTGTGAATGGTAGTTTCAAAGCTTAGGTGTAACACATAATAAAACACATTTAATTGCTGTACTTATATAGACACACAATTAGAAAAGGCCTACCTGTCATAGTTTTCAAGAAGATGCTTCTCCTCTTCACTAAGAGTCAAAGACTCGCTCTCAACCTTAACATAAAAAACATTTCAAGTTTAATTTGTTTACTATCAACTAGAACAGTAGAACAAAAATAAAAATTCCTAAAGCATATCCAATAAGTACAAACAATAAGTAAGCGCAGAGGGAAATACCCTTAAAAAAGCTACTTAACATTCATTAGAAGCCGTATTCAGTCATCTTCAAAATATATTATTACAAAAAGAATTTTAATTGACTGAAAGACGCAGGTATCATACTTAGAATTAGATGCCTAAACCTATAAAATCACTTTGATTGGGGGCAAACATAGGCAATCCTAGGGTTTTTGTTACTGCATTTATTCCTATCCACACCAAAGCATATAAAAACAAATAGGAATCTGAAATTTACTGAAGATAATTGATAAATTCTATTTGAGGTAATAGATTTTGCCATTACTATGAATATCAAGCTTAATTAGGCACTGCAAGAGCTTGAAAAATAAAATTACCACCTGTTCCAAATTTATCATTTGGGGAGAAAATGACTTCAGTTAGTGTGGAGAACCACCAAGACACAGCCTCTGACAACAAGGCCTTTAAAAGAATCTATTTACGAAACATCAACCATATTCTGCCAAATTCGATGGATATCAAAGTAACTTGCCAAGAAAAATGTCGGCTTCATGTATTCCCAGTAAGGAATACTATAATATATATACTAGGATAAGCATATGCCCCATTAATATAATATAGGCAGTTACTGGCCCACCGTTTTATGCTTTCTCTTGATGCTATCTAGTACCGAGTAAGATAAAAAATTCCCATCCTTGTCGCATCACAAAGAATTGTGTGCACTTGACCTTACCAGACAATCTAGCAGTGTTGGCAACCATAGCAGATTGTTGATGTAATCACTATCGCTACTGGAAAACCAATAATTTTCTTTATTTCCCTGGGAGTGCCTAGATTTTGAACGGCATTATATGTTATTGATACCTTTCAAAAAATTTTATCCTAATTTCATCATATCAGCAAGGCTTCTTACCTAATAAGTACCAACAAATACAGAACTACCGAGGTAAATGTTGCACATATTCGCAAGGGAAAAATTACAAAAATTAATTACCATATTTTACGTTCTCCAGCAGAAATCCAAAACAATGCTCCCATTGATATCGAACAACGCAACTTGTTAACTACACCAACAACTACATTTCCATTGCTTTCCGACCGCCATATTTACATCAGGAAACAATGCGCACGCTGGACCGAGTGTTCGAAGGCAGATAAACAAACGGCTGTCCAATAAGACGGAGATTACTTGTCATGTGACTAACTCGGCACCAATTAAGGACTTCTTCAATGAATATTCGCTACCAGCTTCGTCAAATTCGAAATAATCGAAGCCTGCCTGCAGCTGTGTGGCAGTAGGCATAGTTTCCACATTTGTTGGGTTTAGCAGGAAAGACTTTAAAATTTATTGGCGCCTGTAGTAGCAAATTTCGAGGCTGCGATTTTCATGAAGTGTCATGTTATTCAGTACAAGGCAGAGGCTTGAAATATTGAAGATCCGGCAGGACGATTATCGAGCAAGATGAAGGACCTTCACTTCCGCAACGGTCGGATAAGGAACGCTCATTATTAGTTAATTAGACTAATTTATGACGAATGGAGGGTCAAATATTGATGTTTGTTCGCAGCGCTGAGAGGGCAATTAGTAAGTTTGCCTCCAGTGACCACCTAAATATTTCCAGGAATGCAATCAACGGACGGCGGGTCGCGAAGTTGAAGGGTTTACATTCCGTTGATATGATCTTTTATTCAGTAATTAGCAAAATTTTTATACAATCTGCGTGTAATAGTGCTGGATAGTGAATGAGTGTATGCGTATATGTATGTGGGAGAGACTCTTAAACATAATTAAGAAGAGTACGTGAGTGGCAAAAACCGGCAGTCGGATTCACTACTTTTTCTGATTTAGACCGTTCATAACGGGTATTTTCACTACTAACAATATTAAGACTTGAAAACATGGTTGAACTTAACTTGTGCCTCTTTATGCTTGATTGATGCAACCATATATTGCCAAGAGAATTTAAATTTTTTTTCTCCATAGCTACGCATCCAATGTCCTAACTAGAACTGACCCTTGTCAAAGCCCTTTCAAAACGTGCCATGGCGAGGATGATGTAAACAGTGCTAGATGTAGGACAAGAACGTTATGACATGATTACGACAGGATGTGCAATGAATGGAGTGCAAGGAAATGAAGATTGCATCAAACAGTCAAATAAACTATTCCCGTAAATTATGTAATGCTATTCCTGTGCATTATTGTTATGCAAACGTGGATGCTAGGGGTGATGGTGCATTGTACAAGACTTCTTCACACATTTATGTAGTCGGATAAAATTTACTGCATTTCAAGTACGGGGGTAGGTGTCACGTTGACGGTCGTTTGCATGTTTTATTGTCACAGTGACCTTGCATATGAATGTGCTATTGTGGTTATTATGGCAATGGTTATTTTGTTTTTATAACTTCTATTATGGAGCCGCTTCTTCGCTCAATAAATAAAACAAAATATTTCGACAGCTGTGGACGCTGCCGTTTTCAACTGTTAGCTAAATGTTCGAATATTTTAAACATTTCGCTTTTGCGTTTTGTTCGTCGAACCAATAAATTATAAGGCGATCGATTGACGTCGGTGGTAGATGACGTTTGATCGGTTGCGCTGATACTCAAAAAATGGTTCCCAAAATGTTGTTGTGACGTATTTGTCGTTATCCTTGTTTAAATTTTTGTGTTTTGTTCGCTATTGATCTAACGTTTTCCCAGTCCATCTGACCATCACATGATCTAGCGTGCTCTGATAATACCGTTCCGTTCCAGTTTCCTTGGAATACGTCTTTTTTGTGTGGGTTAATCCGACTGGAAGTTTTCGCAATCGTTTCCCCAACATAGGATTGCCCGCATGAGCACGTTACTTGATAAACTCCTGGTTTGTTATTCCTTTGCATTTTTGGCTGGTTCTTGGCAGAGAGCAGCATTTCCAAATTTGCCGAAGACTTGAATATTGTTCGAATACCAGACTTGCGAAATATTTTTCTTAATTTTCCGGAAATGGGTGCTATCCATGGAAAAGTAATTTTGTGCACATATTCTGCAGGGCTATTGCTGATGTCTTGTCGTTTCATGGTGGCTTTTGCAATCTTTATAAGTTGCTCCCGATCATATCCGTTTTCTGCGAAGTTTTTTATAATTAAGTAGGTTTTTTGTTGTAAGTAAATCACGCTACATAGCCTTTCAGCTTATTTGAGGAAGCCAGTAAACGTGCCCCTGGCGATTTTAGGATATACGAAGGGGTGTGGTATTTTCTATACGTTTGTGATTGCTTTTTTTGCGTTTCGAGGAAACTTATTAATTTCTTTTTTTTTTTTTTTTTGTTTTCAAGATGTCATTTTTTACGTGTCCGAGATGCAAACTTAATTCGTATCTCTGAGATTTGCTCATTCTGATCGGATAATCTGATCATGTAATCGGTTTCGAACGAGACCATCTCACGGGATACCAAGATGACCTAATTGAGATATCTCTCAGGCGCCTCGTTCGTTTCGGCTGGATATAATTCAGAGTTACATACGTCTTCCGGCTGTGTATATTTAGAGTTACGAATTGCTTATTGATTCACATAGTCATAAAACTGCCTTCAAGAATGAACTTACAACACCCTTATCAGCTGCTGATAAGATGGTTGTAAGTTCACTGCATCTAAATGATTTTGTGTACCACTTCGTTGCCGTAATGTCAACCAATATAGAGCTTGATTTATTAAATGTTTGGTGATGAATCCATTTATGAATGGACTGCATCATAGACACGGCTCTATTTATCCTATTATTATTAAGCGGACATACCCATCAGTTAATCTCGATGCTGACATATTCACCGATTACTTAATACTTTGGTTTTGGCTTTTAACGACTACATAATGATATTAGCGATGATACTCTTCTCACCTATCTGACTGTTATTATTATTTTTTTTTTTAAGCAACGAGTTCTCGAAGGCTGAGTTATTTTATATTTTAAATCATTCTAAGAGCGCCCCTTCGCGAAATCAGACTGGCACTTGCTTGGATTGTACGAGTTATTACAAGTATAAAGTACTTTGGAATGCGTACGTTTTTTTGGGGCCCTTTTTTAATCCTTACTGATATATGAACTTGTAGTCCGAGGCGGATCTATAAGAAAACTTTTGAACTACTGTTACGTAATCGTATTCTACTACGCGATTTATTCCATTCTCTATTATGGAACTAGCGTTGTTTATGAATTGGAATGGTTGAGTGGATTCCTCGATGATGCCTCTCATTCTAAAGTTTTTTAATTTATTATCCTAGCCACGTATGCATTAAGACTCATTTGCGGCAGTATTTGTCAAAAGTTTGCAAGATTTTTCGGCGCTCCTACGGTGGAAATAAATTGTTGTTGCTGTTATTGTTGTTGTTGTTATTGTTGTTGTTGTTGTGTTCAAATCTCGTTCCTTATCTGTAATGTTTTCTTTAATTGTAGATTTTACGGGGAGTGATGTAATTCCCAATTCTATCCAGTAATATCTCCTATCCTCTTGCACACATAATTAACCAGTAGTTTAAACAAGCATGCTTTCTATCTTCACTAAAGATATCTTAAGTTGTACACGTGCATACGAATGGCTTATTTAATGCATGCGCTAGTCACCACCCTATCTAATTATCGTCAAACATTGGCAATGTCTTCGAAAGAGCGATGTACAATCGACTACTCGTTTGCCTAGAGAAATTTAACATTTTAAGTAATTTGCAGCTTGGATGTCGCATTAAACATTCAGCAATCCATGCTGTAGTTGCCTTGACAGAATAAAATTAAGCTAATTCTTGATGACGGCGATTTTGCTTGTGGGATATTTATAGACTTATAGAAAGCATTTGTTCTTGTGCACCACAATGTCCTTCTTCATAAACTTGAGGCCTACAGTGCAAGATCCAACGTGAATGAATGGTTTCGGTCGTTTCTTTCAAACCGCAAGCAATCCGTAGCTCTTGACGATCGGAGCTCCTGTACATTGGATGTAACATACGGAGTTCCACAAGGTTCAGTTCTTCGACATTTGTTTCTATTAAAAACCCTTAAAGTTATATATTTTATTCCTTTTAAATGTTACTTCGCCTACGGATGTCTCGCATGGTGATATGCCAGTAAATGCGACCTTCGGGGATGATCCATGATCCAAAAAAGAGTAATTTGAGTTATCGCAAGCTCTGATCTTTAGGAAAGAACATCTTCACTATTTGCACAACTGAAGATACTGAAGCTATGAGATTTAATTAAATTGCATAGATATCTCCTATTATAAGATTGGAACAAAAGCCATTTGTACCTGTCACGCCAACGTCTCATCTCCTTCCAAACCCACAATAGGACTACGCGAAGTAGTGGGCACAATGCATTCCACACGCCTTACATGCGAACAGTTAAATATGGAGATCGATCGCAACGACACTAATATAAACGTCAATCCAAATCTCACGAAATCGCAGTTCAAATAGTATCTTCATGCACTTTTTAGGGAAAGTACTAACCTAAACTACAGAGGTAGCGCCTGCTAGATCCATTATGTAACCAAATTTGTCTTGATTGAGTTTGTCTCGGATACCTAAGAAGTGAAGTGCACGCGCAAGATTTTCATCTACTTCATTAGCATAATTATTACTAAAAGTAAGGTTTATTACTTCTTGCACAAAGTCTTGAGAGGGGCTCCTCAAATCCGATTAGCTTTGCTAGTGAGCAGTCCTCCTTCGCACGTAAAACGGTGCAATTTTGTATTGTTTTTTTCTAAGTGCGAAAATGGATGTTAAATCTTGAATCTTGACCCAGAAATGGTGCCAGGTCCCTAGACTAGAAGATCTGTTCGATGAGGTAGAGGTATGTAAGGTTTGAATGTCGTAGATTCAAAGAGAGCTTATCATCAGATAGAAATATTTGATAGGAGATATTGAGAAGACTGCCTTGTTTTTGGTGATGAGAAATATGAGGGCAGGTACATGGGGTTTGGGCAGCAAGGAGAGCCTTTCTCGGGCCCTTAAGCAGTACAGAGACTATGTGCGTGTGTAGCATGACGACCAACTTACTTCAAATCTAAGGAACACCATCTTAACCACCTTAAATCTTTCTGATAATTTTGCCGTCCATAGATTCTATTTTAATTTGCAAGCATCTAAGTTTTTGGATAAGGAGGTAGATTTTTGGCCCATGTTGTTAGTGTTACTTGGATACGGCCAGATTAGTTAAACATCGGAGTCTAACGGAAGTGCAACCGTTTTTCCTTCATAATTCTTTTAGAGAGCTTTTCCAAACACTCATCCCCATTTCATAAGTTCCTCAAATGGGTCGTATATATTTTTAGATGTTTGTTTTCACAATGCCTTTAATTGCATTGCATCCTTCAAAAGCTTCAGGGTTTCACGTTGGTTAAAATTGTTGCTTGCGAATCTTGCTTATAAAATCTGGTGGTCGCGTGTTGGCCAACGCGAGGCAACGGTACACGCCTACTGGTCTAAAGCTCTTTCACTAGCTTGGTCAGTATTCTGTGCTAGGTTGGTCAGTATTCTATACTAGCTTTGTCAGTATTCTGTACTAGGTTGGTCAGTAATTTGTACTAGCTTGGTCGGTATTCTGCTCTAGTTTGATTAGTATGCTGTACTAGCTTGGTCATTCTGTACTTGCTTGGTCTGAATACTGTACTAGCTTGGTCAGTATGCTGTACTAGATTGGTCAGTATTCTGTATTAGCTTGGTCAGTATTCTGTACTGGCTTGGTCAATATTCTGTACTAGCTTGATCGGTTTTCTGCTCTAGTTTGATCAGTAGGCTGTAGTAGCTTGGTCATTCTGTACAAGCTTGATCAGTATGCTGTACTAGCTTGGTCAGTATCCAGCACTAGCTTGATAATTATTCTGCCCTAGCTTGATCTGTATTCTGCTATAGCTTGGTCAGTATTCTGAACTAGCTTGGTCGGTATTCTTCTCTAGTTATGGTTTTGAAACACTTTTACCATACGCAGCATGCGCGGCCTCGCTGCGATTGTCTATATCTTTCAAGCATGGCCCTGAGCGAGATAAGTAGCTGATACGGTAGGGGAAGTCCGCAACCTGTTTGATTGCTTCGTTATTTGAAGCAATCCTAGCAGACTGCACCGTATCTTCCAAACTCGGTTGCAACAAAAGTTACGTTTTTGCAACGTTTATAATCCGAAGCGTCGGTAGGTGGACTAAAAGAGATCAGCCGCACGTTTTGCATCCTCCTGAGTGCTCGCCGGCGTGTCATTGTCATCTGCATAGTGAAGCTCAGTCACTTTCAGCTTTCTAGTGATACTAGTTGTTCTGAAGCGGCTCACGTTGAACAGACCGCTATCAGTTCGGGTTCTCATATTGACTCCTGGCATGTCCGGTGGTAATTCTTTCATCATCGCTGCCAAGTGTAGCGACAAAAGGGTAGGTGTGAGTAAGCAGCCTTGTTTCACCTCAGCGGTTATAGGAAATGGATCTGTTCACAAGCCACCACATGATATTTGTGCGGTCATATTTTTGTGGAATGCTTACGAAGCGGCTTGGGCATACAAATTGTCTTAAGGTTGCCCACACAGCAGGCGGTGGAACGCTTTCGAATGCTTTAGCCAAGTCCCAGAAGGTAAAATAGAGGTCCTTGGTTTGCTCCCGGCATTGTTCTTGGAGTTGTCTGGCACAAGATATCATTCCATTGTGCCTCTAGATGCTCCAAAACCACATTGGGATTCCGGCAGGATTTCTTCTGATACCACGAGGAGGCGATTCAAAAGAATTCGGGCAAGTAGCGTACTCAGAAGAAATATGCCTCTATTATTTCCACATAGTGCACGATCGCCTTTTTTATGGACTGGGATTATTACAGCGTCTCTGAAATCAGATGTTTTCCCACATCTTCGTCATTAACATATATAGCTGGACTTGCAGCTGCGGCCCGCCGTGTGTCCAGAGTTCCAGCGGGATGCGATCTGGGCCAGCAGCCATGCGGGCTTCATTTTGGCTAACGCCTTCGCAAACTCTTCATGCGAAAGAGAAGAGTCCATCCAATGCCTCGTGCGGTTTTGCGGGATTTTCTAAGAATATCAGCTGCAGTCTCAGTGTTTTTATTTAATAGATCATTTAAGTGGTCGCGCCAGTGCCGAAGTGTCTCGGTGGTGTCCTTGATGAAGTGGCCATCTTGAGACACTAAAGCGTGAAATGCGTGCCTGCGTGGACAGTAGATTTCCTTGGCTGCCGAGTAGAAGCTTATCATGTCACGTTGGTCGGAGAAGCGATCCAGTTCTTCGGACGTCGCTTGCCACTACTATTTGTAATTAATCTCCCGGACGCGTCTTGCGCAGGCTTTTGCACTTTCCTTGTATCGCCGCAGTGTAATCTCCAGTAGAGTTTCATCAGGCTGTAGCTTATCCTGCTTTTTATTCTCCAGTATAGCCAGTATCCAATCACTATTATCAACAAACTAGTATTGATGATGTCTTTTGACGGGACCTATAACTTCCTCAGACGCAGCAACCAACACATCTCTTAACTGACAGCCACTGTTCGTCAAGCGATCTTGAAGGATGTATATGTTGGAGGTAGCTAAAAACATCATTTTTATGAGAATTTGTTATTTTAGGATACATGAGCTTTCTGGTATCAAAATTTTTCCTGATTCTTTGTGGTGCTTTCTTTGTAGATGAATCTGAAGCCACGATAGCACAAGGTGATGATCCATCCAGCAGTCATCAGCAACCGTCATTGCTTTGATGACGTCGACATCAGTTCCATCTCTGGACCGAGTGATGACGAAATGTAGCGAGTGCCGTGGATCTTGGATGTCGCAAAGTTGTCTCCTTGCTTGTTGCCAGATGCAAGCGAGTGTTCGTAATACTCGGTTCGTTCTCTACAAGGAGTCCGAGAAGAAGTCGACCGTTATCGTAGCAGTTTCCAACACAATGCTTTCCGAGTATCCCGTGCCGGAGCTCGTAGTCTCGTCGTACTTAAGTCAAGGACACAGAGCTTGTTTGACGGAGGACTAGCTCAAATTACGTTGTTGAGAGCGGAGTAAAATTCTTCTTAAACTATATCCGCAGAGTTCATTATGGGATTATAGGCGGAGATTATCGTTAGGTGTTGATTTCGTCATCATGTTAATGTATATATATAATATATAAGAATACATGATGAATGTGTGAATAAAATATAAATAAGAATATACGTTGTCATGTAATTAGTTATGCACATATTAGAAAGATTCTGTCTTAGCACTATTAGAATTTTTTTTCAGAAACAAAGAAGTTTTGTCATGTGACGAAGTCAGACACTTCAATTCGAGGCTAAAGCATCCTGTGCAGCTCACTTCCCCCATCCCAATAATTTGCTATGCTGTGGAGTTTGCTTCCAGAAGATGAATAATTACACCCTAACCTTCCAGAAAATGAATCCATACACCCTAACTGCCTGTATACGATATAGGGAAGCTTGTTTTTGTGTGTTTGTTGTGTTCTTCAGACCTTCACCGTAATCCAGCCAAGGTTTACCTGAAAAAGGAACTAGTATCCGCGTCTTTGTTGTCCAGACTCGTGTACGCATGAACTACATGTCCAGCTTTTGACTAATTGTTCAATAGCTAATTTTCAAAATTCAAGACAACTAAATTAATAAGTGAGTGACTATATACTTAATCTTATTTGTTAATAATACAGAACGACGTGAAACGACGTTTGTAAGGTCAATATTTATTTCATATAAATTTTTAGTTCATGTAGTAGAAGCTGAAGTGTTGCCTTTTGCAGCATTTTGCATTCAAAAGAAGCTTCATCATGTGATTTTCTTGTGCTTAATCTTCCTAAAAACTATTAAAAGTAGGCATGGCCCATGATACCAGACTGTTAGTTATCTAGACAGGTAATAGTGTAATGATTTTGTAATTTACGCACAAATTATTATATGTTCATTTACGCACAAATTATTGTAAATGATAAGGCAGTGTTTCAGCGCTTTGTATACTAGCAGTTACTTTGCTGACTCAGATGACACTGAAGGTCACATTCCTGTATATTCTCATACCAGTATGTCTATCTGTGTATATGTTGGTCAGAGTGCAGCATCTCTTGCCTAAGGGAGTTTCTGCCTGGCAAGCAGTTGTTGGTTGGAGCAGAAAGTTAGCAATGGCAACAGATGAAAATGACTACTCAGTTGCATTTGTTACCTGTGGTTCTATGGAAGAGGCAAGCAAACTTTCTCAGTAAGTTTGTACTTGACTTAGTTCTAAGAGTTTTTCTATAGTATCATAAGATGTAATAATAACAATTAGTTAAATATGTTATGTTAACCTACATAACTGTGAACTGCAAAGGATGCATTTGCTAAGACGATACAGTGAGAACCTACCTCTTAAGCTGCATGATATCTTTGAACAGCTCACTTTGGTTTGTGATTATAATATTTAACTAGCACTTTTTCATAGCTTTTGAAAAGCCTGGGAATGCAAATCCCTGCCAAAACAAATTGTCTGAAATGACAAGAAGCTTAGCTTATCAAAGGATGTACACTTCCTGTATAATTCACATGCTTTCAGTGCTGTTCTTGCAGCCTCCAGAGATACTTGCTTTGTAGATTGAGTGTTTATAATAAACAGTGCTTAAAGTGAAGAATGGCCAAAACATGAAATGTGTGAGTTATAGCGAAATCTCCTTTAAAGTTCTGTGTACCCTGAATGTTGCAGGCAGTAAGGTGGGAAGAAAAATATTTACTCCCCTCAAGTTTCCGTGAGCACCAGCCAGCAGGCACATACCCTTTAGGTTCACGTGGAATTGTCAATCAAATTTCTTGTTTCTTGAAAAATTGTTCCTACATTTTTTTTTGCAAGAAAATGTGATATTCGTATCCTGGACATGTAAGCAAACCAGTGGCAATTCAGCTTTTATACCCTTGGAGCCTTACAGCAGTAGTTTCGTGACTGCATCAGAATAACTTACAACACTTAAACCATATGACATTTCTGCGAGACTGCTTAGGAGGGACAAATTGACAAGCGTTTATATTATAATGGAAAGACTGTTCAAAGGATTAATGATGGCAACCTATGCTCTGGTAGGTCTACAGTGTTTTTAAGGTGTCTCAACATGTCGTGACGCCATTGAGATTAGGTGGATTGCAGTAATATTTAAAGAAAGTGCACAGGGATGTAACGTTTTCACGTAATCCTACTACTTCTCCTGCAAACAAAAGCTGCATCCCTGTATGGCACGTTCATGCTCTAATTTTATACTTGCTCTAGTTAAGTTAACTTTGGTGCAGTTGATGGCTGTTAATAATGTTCTAAACAAATAATTAACTGCTTAATTTTGTTAGTATTTAAAATTATATGGCCCTCTCTGAAAGTTGGTTAGCATAAAAAGTATATTGCTTACAGATATAATGCTCATTAATAGAAGCTGCCTATGCAAGACCTTCTGATATTTAGGCTTCCATTTTTAATGTCATTTCTGTAAGCGTTAGCACATGTGCAGACATTTTTTTCTATGACCTAAGATTCCTACGATCTGAATAGCCTGCTCGGCAACAGCAGATTAGTAAGTACTTTGTTCGTTTGCCAGGTCTTACCATTTGGCTTCTTCTCACAACAAGATTTTGGGATAGCCCCTTTTTTTGTGCAGGTACAAGAATCCACGTGGCCTGACGATTAGTGTGGTCCTCATTGCGTTTGTTATTAGGTCTTTCTCACCCTAAATATTTTAATCTCTCAGTTGTACATCCGATGCTTTAATGCCGTTTCTCCTTTTTCTCCCAGTTGTTAAATGAATAAATTGCGATTTTTGTTCTGCTTTTAAAAGAGCTACTATAAATCTCGTTGTCTATGGACATTCCGTTATAGTTATAGTACAAGTGGTGAAACTTCTTCATGAACAACTTTGAAGAAAAACGTATCAGTAGCATGACGCGTTTTCAAAAATTAATTTTTTTTGTGAGCTTGGGAGATATCTTTATAATGATAAATTGGATATTTTTCTATGATGAAAATATCAAGAACTCATTTCATGTGCGCTTTAGAAAATGGAAGCTTTAAGGGACTTTCGATTACATCCCTTTCCATCGCTTCCTTCTTATTTTTTTTTCCCACTAACGCAGGCACGACCATCTTTGAGTAGTCCTTAAATCCGCAAAATTTCGTATGCCTCGGTAGTCTGGACATCAAAATCATGGTGCTCTGAGAAACAGCGTGCTTTCAAATCTAAAAAGTTTTTAACTTTCCGTGTAGTTCTCGCTATAAATGCAAAGTCGAGAGCGCTAGCACTATTGTGCCTTCTAAGTGCAAGGGCACCATTCATGTTAAGTATGTAAGATTGGTGCAGAGTTACCCTGCTTGGAAATACTGACGAGCCTAGTTGGATGCTAGGTGCATTTGCAAATGCTCATTAATTGTGATGCTGCACGGAACTTCTGAAATTAGGCTATTGCTTTCAACAGGAATGCGACAGCCTCCACGGTTGACGTAGGAAAGGCACGCGCCACGGCTAGCGGCGAAGAGCGGCGCATTACGATTTGTGCCGATGCTTTCCGAATGCAACTGCGTCGGTGTTTAATTAGTATGTACTGTTTGTCTTGATTTAGCAAAATGGTTGATCTGAGGTTGGCTGCTTGTGTCAATATCATTCCGGGGATCACTAGTGTGTAAGTTGCTTCTGGTGTAAAAATTCCAATCTAGTGTTACATGGTGTTGGAAATATCACTAATATTTAGAGCAATGTGTCTTACTTGTTTTTATGCAAAGCAAAACAAAAAAATAAAATAAAAAGTATTGATTACTAATACACAAGAGCACATGCTGCAGGCAAATGATATTTCCAGCCATGCGTTTTTAGAGATTTCTGTGTTGTTACAAGTAGCAATGTAGATGCATTGCTAATTGAATAGAGTTATCTATTTTTATGCTTAAACGTTTGTATATATATATATATATATATATGTATA
>QQSS02183784.1:0-13956 GCA_003687565.2 Craspedacusta sowerbii | reverse complement strand
TATACTTATATTATACGATTATAGGTGCTTCAAGCCTTACAAGGCTTGAATTAATTAATGATGCGGAGTACGCAATGCCTAAAAGTCGTACCCTAATTGCGCCTAAACAAAGTTTTTAAGGTGCGTCAGAGATACCTTGAAGCACGGAGACTCTACGATGTGTTTCTAGATCTGAATTCTGTTTCGAACTGAGTACTGATCATATGCTTAAAACTCAGAGTAGATGAGGACATTCGAGTACTGATTGCGTAAACACGCTGTAGCAAGACAAAACATGCGCATTCTCAAGCAATTGGACATTTAAGCAAGCTCCACTACAACAAGCTTTGCTATCATACCTATGTATCCCTCCATGGCCGTAAAATGCAGCGGTGTCATGTCCTCTTCATCAACACATCTTAAGTTTGCGTCATGTTCAAGCAGCAACTTGCAGATCTCCAATGAACCGTTACTAGCAGCATAATGCAGAGGAGTCATCTTCGTGCGATCCTTTGCCTAAAAAAACCAAACCGCTGAACAAAACGTCTCCACGAACAGAATTCACCATGAGCATGAGCTACAGCACATACATGAGCACTATCAATACAGACTCAGAACATTATAAGAAAACAACACCGCCACAATTGAAGAATTCCTAAACCCTTAGAACTAAAGAAGAGATGGTGCAGATAAATGAAAGGCATATACCTCGATGATTGTGCTGACATTCTGCTGTGATAGCAATTGTTTGGCAGCCGCGACATTACCACGCATTGCAGCGTAGTGCAAAGGAGTGCATCCATAGTAGTCCCTGGCGTTTTGATTCGCTCCTTTTTCTAGCAGGTACTTCAGGATCGAGTCATCTTCAGTAACTTTAGGAATTCCAGCTAGAGTCTTACCAACATAAAGCCCTCTATTCATAAACATGGGATTTAGAGTTCCCAGTTTCATATCGCGCTTCAAGTTTAACCTGCCCGACACCACGCTTAAGCGCTTCGCGGGAGCACGATAGGGCTTCTCCATGGCGGACACAACTGGCTCAGCAATTGTTCCGCTTTTATCAGCAGAAGATACATGAAGGTCAGGGAGGGACAGAGTTATGCTCTCGACGCTATGATCCACAGCAGCAGCATCTGGTTCAACTGCAACTTGGCATATCGACGGAAGAATTAAAGCATTTACTCCACTTATTTCATCACTACTATACGCTCCAGCGACAACCAAGGCTGGAGTGTCCGAAGGATAGCCAATGTCATCGCCCATTGTTGCTTTGGAAATCACACTTTTATCAGGGTTTCCATCGAGTTCAGAACCCATTGATTGCGATAGAGAAGTTCGGAGAGGATATTCCGGATCAATGCTTCTAGTCTGAGGCACCACCCTGTCGGGTGCACTATGTCGCCTCCTCCTAATCGAAGCACTTTGGTAAATGCCACCTGAGTCATAATACGGATTTATGAAAACGTCACTAAGTGGTTGGTCTTCGTCAAAAACGAAACCAATATTATTACCCTGATGCTCATTCTCTGTTATCAATACTTCATTAAAGTTTCTATTACTCTTGGCAAATTCACCTTCATTTTCTTCTTCGTTCCCATGGTAGATACCTTCATCATACGCTTTTCCCAAAGGGGGAGTGGCAGGATCAGTACTGGGAACTGGCTGTACACTAAATCGCTGTACTTTGAGAGGAAAAGAGGATGCTGCTGGAACTCTGTCAAATGCTGAATCAAGATACTCAACAGCAGAGCTGGGCATTGCCATTTGATAAGCTCCACTCAAAGATAACGTGTTAGATGGCACGAAGTTACTTGTTACAGCATGTGTTGCCAGGTTATGAACACCGTTAACAAGTCCATATTCATTGCGAGCATTATTATCCAAGGAAAAATTGTCTTCATTCAAGGTGCGGTTGCTAAGTCCAAGATAATCTGAGATTTCATCCCATTCCCTGGGAGCAGTTGCATTCTTCCGTCGATGGCTAGCAGGCGATGGCTTTTGATTTTTTGGCACAGGTTGCTTACCATTGTATGCATTAAAAATCATCAAGTTACGTAGCATGCTATGCTTGTCCTTATTTTTCTTACCAGGTGGTGATAAGGCGGCTTCTGAAAACGAAAGTGAGCCATCACCCTTACGCAGGGTTTTAAAAACATAACGAGCAGCATAATGTAAAGGTGTTGCACCGTGCTCCCCATGAACATTCACACCTAGAAATATTAAAAATTAGAAATGACAACTTAACTTCAAATAAAGTATTATCAGTGAATCTCATGTCAAAGCAGTAAAATCGAAACATCTTAGAGGTCCACAATTTTAAAATCCAAAGCTGAACTGAAACAAGGCCTTATTTTCGATGCGCAAGTTAAAGAAATACAATTAATTCCAAAAGGAACAAAATGGCAGGTTTCACACATCTAACATCAGCGGTACAATAGCCCCTACAACATTTACTTTCAGACATGGACATACCTTTTTATAACCATATACAACATGAACTTTCAAACACAAACATATGGCAAAGAAAACGGTAAACAGCAAAGCTATGGGACCTATTTAAGCACATACTAACTTGCACCATTTTCAACCAGAAGTTTGACAATCCGGAAATGCCCATATCGCACGGCATAGTGCAAAGCGGTTGTCTGGTCATGGTCTTTCGCATTTAATTTCTTCTTGTCCTTTCCAGTTAAAAGCAGATGGTGCTGAACAATATCAATGCGTCCATCACGAGCAGCCTAAAAATAAATCGCAAATATTTTCTCAAATTCATAAGTATCTTTGGTTCTACATAGCACGTCAAATGAACGACAGACTTTGCATGTATTAGCGTCCTTCCTTATTCTAAAAAAAAAAAAATCCACTTAAGAAAAACTAAACACAATAAACTTTTATTGAACTTTAATCTTATCCCTCTACCATTTGATGCGTGCAAGGACCACACATGCGCTTTCAAAACCTAATATCGATCTCTGTGCCTCAGGGAAACACTATGTCATGCCCAGAATTGAAACGGAGCAACATATAACGAAATGAACAATTGATCTCCATTATAGTTCAACAACCATTGGTTCTAAGTTTGCAATAAAGTTATTTTTTTGTTTCTCTTTCAACATACCATATATTTCATGTAAGACAAAGCAAAATGACCATAGGGTACTATATATACACATCAACAGCAAGTTGCAGTCTTTTATGTAAATTTTGGTTTGCTGGGGAAGGATGCTTAAGCTTGCGGTAGATGATTATGATTGCCTAGGCGATATACTTTAAATTTTCATTAACATAGCAACTTCAATATGCAAAAAATAACAAGTTAGTCAAAACGAAGTTAACCATGTTATGACTGACCTGCTGCAAAGTCATAAGAACCACCTTTTGGTCTATGTATGCAGGTAACTTAGCACCTTTTCCATGCTGCATGCCATGCATGGTGTCAAACAGTACTGAAGGATTTAAAATTCTATCAAAGAACTCGTCAGTATCACCCCTTGCTCGATGAGAAAGATCGGGGCTACCTTGTGAATCATCAGAATCACTCGACGAATCATCAAATGCAGGATTTATGAGTTCAGGCATTCTCTACGTCCTTATCGTAAGACCACTTTTACAGGACTTTTACTCAGAAAAAAATCTCTAAACAGGAAAGCACATGATGATAAACACAAACATACCATGTCTCTATTTACCATGCAGCAAACCGCACATTTTACTACACTTGTCCACAAATACCATCCAGCACTATAAAGGAAATTACCATTCAAGAGATTGAACTTCCATCATGATTCACGATGCAGACTGCTCATACAGGACGGTTTTATGTAGGCATGGCACATCCTGCCGAACCATGTATAATTACCACCACCATAACAGTCCCAAAAGGAAGAAAGCACAAAACAGTGTACTGTATGTAGCAATTATAATTAGCATAAAGACGCAAGAAACTGAATTTATACAAAGAATACTTCAGAAGATTTAAAGTCACCATTATTATGTTATACTCTGTTCTTCAGCCTTAGGTCATATCCTGTGGAACATATTCCTTAGGGTCATCAGCATACTTGATAAAAAAAAAAAATATGGTTTCCTGCATCCTCTAGTAATCCTCCAAAGTTGTGCCTATACAATTTTGTGGAAGACGGGTTTGCCTCAATGTGCAAATCTGAGAAAATAAGAATGAAACATCGTAAGATTATCAGTAAAAGTTTACATAAATTGCACCTTGATAGGGCGCGACCTAAAGGGCAATTGCAAAAACGCAGCCCTAAGAACAACATGCAAAGTAAACGATTACCCAAACTTCATCATTTCAAAACTGCTTGAAAAATCTACACAGCTCAACTGAAAAAAAACTTCGACATTCCTCCTCATTCGGTACACCTTAATATTAAGTTAAGGACGGCACGGCGGCCTTTAAATCTCATGTTAGCGCACAGCCCTTTTTTTTTTTTGCTTCAACCAGTAGTTAAAAACTTCCTAAACAAATTGTAACACTACGCGAATTGCCGTAATTTACCACTTAACATCGCCAAGTCAAAAACTATAAAAAATATTTTCAGATTCACTGAGCCTGGGCGCATACGAACGGGCGCCCTGGCGTTTTGCCTGCTGTGCTGTGGTATCGGTTAGACGGTTTTTCTGTTTCTGAGCAGTTCGTCGCTGCCTTTGTTCAGTGAAATTATGAAATTACCGGCCACATGGGCCAACTTGATTTCGCGTCATCTCTCGTGGCCATGACCAGATATACTATATTTAACAAAAACGGAGCAAGACTATCTCAGGGCAGCGTGGCCTAATGGTATGCATGTAAGGAAAGATCTGAAAGAACTGGGAGGGGGGAAGTTGGAGTAGAGCGAATTAGGTCTTAGGAAATGCTTATTATAGTTAGGAGTAAATTGAAGAGGATCTCAATATTGCATTCGGAAGTGTATTATTTCTTGCGCGCAGTAGTTCGAAGCACAATTAAACATTTTAGACATCGCTGACGCCAATAAAGGGATCACCTTGTTATGTTGCTGCAAGGCTAGCTCGTTTTTTGTTTCCTCGTCTTTGTCACTGGCGGAGCCAAACAGTATTCATGATTGGTGCAAAGAACTCCTTAAGGTACGTTTGCGGCAGTATTATAGCAGGTCGCTGGAGACAAATTTAAGAAATACCAGATCTCCCATTTATTTTAATGATCTACGAACTAGTGTTAAGGAGGTGTACTATATTCCAGAAAGCCGTGAGCTTTAGTACATAGTTTATCTTGTTTTGACGAGAAGTTCAACTAGTGTTGGCAGCAGGCACAAAAAATCTCCCGACGATCCCGGAAGTCGAGACCTCGAAACTGCCGATCACCCAGTTCGCGACATCCTCACCACCAGGTAATTGAGATCAAGGCAAATCGAATCGACAGACTTTTACTAATAAATTTGATGCGTTGAGAAAAAGCAGTGAAGTACGCAACGAAAACAGGCCAGAGTCTCATGACCAGTGCATTTATTGGCATAGTCCCGGCATTCAAACATCCGATCGCTGTCAACTCAAAACTTGCTATGTTCTTTGCAAGAATACTTCCTGAAAATTGCAAGATTTTTTCAACTCGTGGATCTCCTTCATTACATCATCAATGCAGCCGTTAATAGTTCTCGAGTTCATCTCTATAACCCGTGTTATCTTCGCCTCCTGAGTTTTGAGGACTTTGGCATCAGTAAAGGACTCATCTTCCAAACTTGCTCCGCCTATGATGTTCTTTTTGTTTTAGCTATCGGCAGCCGTTTTCGCAGTTCGGTGACTTTCTTGTGCTATGTTTGCACGAAAGTGGGACCAATTGCTTTCTTTTGCCAAATAAAGCGCCCAGATCTGCCTCCATCATTAACATGGTTCCAGAAAACCACCAAGCTATCTTTACTAGCTGACCGTTCCAGTTTTCCAATTGAACTGGGTGGGCTTACATCTGACATTGTTCATGACTTTGTGTGGAAATCAAGCATTCTGAAGAAAAATGCTTGCGATAAATTGCAATTCAAATCATCAATTCAAAATTGCCATACAGTTAAGCAACTTTTTACTCTTCAACCTGCAATTGATCACAAGCTGCTAGTTTTCTTCGAATACGTACTTCTCGAAAAAACCTAAATTTATTGAAACTCATATTACATTTTTATAACATAATCGACAACATTTCGAGACGATTTGAGAAATAACAGCTCTAGTTGCATATCCCCACAACTTGTACGTTAGCGCGTTATGTTTATTAACTTGTGCTTATATAGGTACCAACGTGTCTATAAACCCTTTCAGATGCCACAATCATTTATGAGACAAAAAAAAATTCACAGCTGGAAGACCGAAGAAACTATTGAGCAGGAGTGTACTGTGATTACTTGTGACGGTGTCATTACAAACAGGTCGTTAAAAAAGAAATATTCCACTATCGTGTTGTTGATCGCGGATGATGCCTTCACAATCTGGTGTCCACTAAGGGTTTGAAACGAGAAATTTCGAGAAAATTCGAGAGATTTCTCGTCTCGTTGGTTTCGAGACGGCCTCCGTCTCGTCTCGAAACTTCTTGTTTGTTTCGAGACGGGCCTCCGTCTCGTCTCGAAACTTCTCGGAACTCAAAAAGTTTCGAGACGCAGACCCTTAGTGGATAGTTTATGATCAGCTATGCAGACTTGGCTGCATCGCAGCCATCTTTTGGTAAAATCGAAGCAGATCGGCTTAATATGGCTACAGAGACCAGCAGCTGTACTCGTTTTCGCTTGCGTTGCACTCAGCTGCTGGCAAGACGTGCAAGTGGATTGGAACATTTGTACGTATTTAGACGCGTAAGACACACACAAGATTGGATTTCTAGTCTGGTAAGCGACGAATCCGGAATAGCGGGCAGCTGCGGTACATGCTAATGCGGTTGAAGTCGTTTTTTCCTAGAATTCCTGGAAGCTGTATAATTTCAGCAGTGCAGACGAGTGGAACCAGCTTCCACCAGCAGAGCTTAGCGCTGCATATGCACACTGGCATGCCACTGGAGAGTGCGGACAACTACAGCAATCCATACATGAGCAAATAATTAAACTCTATGACAGGGACAGGGATTCCTGCGTCGAACTAAAAGAGTTCACAGTTTAGGTGTCATGATCTACTAGAAAATTTCGGAGCTTCGTAAATTAGGCTCAGTGCATGCGTAGGAGCGAACGGCTATGGTAAACCCTGCCTCGGCTAAATACAATATGATATGCAAACAAAGAAGGAGAACCCTTCAATCAGACCGTACTAGTGATCCTACCTCACCTCGGAGGAAGAAAAGTCTTCTTTGGTGATCAGTTACAATCAAGAGCGCATAATTGCAGAAGCAGACAACGCATGGGCTAATGACATCTTTTTTCACAATAACAGTACATTAGTCGGCGCCCTTTCACACACCATTCAGGGAGACACAGAATCATATCTTTCCGTTTATCTGCATACCACACTAACAGCAAGACATTACGCCGAAGTTTAACAAGACACTGCTAACCGAGAAAATTGCACAAAACAAAGGCACGACCGAATTTGTGTACCGCGAGTCTCCACAGAGCAGCAAGATTCCCGAAACAGAAAAGCAAGCAACAACACAAACCGCGGCGATAACAATCCGGTGCGAAAAAATAAACCAATCATCAAGCTTTCATTATTGCAGTCAACGTCGAAGCAAGATGTGCGACCATTTCCGTCACTCGAAATGTCACCAAATTTACACAAGGCATGCTCCCGAATCTCCCTATCCTGAAATATATGCAAGAATGCCCGTTCTAAAAATTTCAAGCCAAGAAGGAATACATCGATACCTAAACAACTAACGCCTTTTAATTGTCGGCGATAAAACAAGAACAACACGCACACACACACACACACACACACACACACACACACACACACACACACACACACACCACACTCTCTCTTTATGACGTTGAAAAGAAATCGCACAAACACACACACACCACACACTCTCTCTTTATGACGTTGAAAAGAAATCGCACATCTGAGCACGATATACCGTCACGTTCCTTGCTTACATCAATAAGTTCAAGAAAAACTCACCAAGAGCTTATACGAGCACCGCAAACATAATAGCCACAGCTTAATTACCAATAAATAAGACCTCGTCGTTATCGCGACCACTAGGAAAAATGCCACTAAATAGAAAAATCCTACGTCATAATCTAGGAAAAACATTTCTGAACGCGTTTAACGGTGGCTGCATGCCTTAAATATCTATATACAACATATGAGGGCCTTACGAAATCAAAATTGGCCTCAGACATTCAAATTTCCAAAGCTCGGGCGACGGGCTCGATATTGCGAGCGCCGACCATACACAAGCTTACGACAGTTTAGTCAGCAAGTGCATGAGTTTCATAAATAAAATAAAGAAATGAATACGATAAAGCGCGTCCCGGCTCAATTTCGCAAGAAAATATATACAAAGCGAAAGACAAAATCGCCAATTGCCACAGGCACGCATATGAACAACAAGCACACACACACACACGCACACACACACACACACACACGCACACACAAACACACGCACACACAAACACACGCACACAAACACAAACACACAGAGAAATACACACACGTGCACAAACACACACGTGCACAAACACACACACGCACATACACACACACACACAAACACATGCATACACACACGCTAACACAAACACATACATACACACATGCACAAACAACAACCGCAACAACAACAAAAAACACAACAACACACCAACACAAGGATAGCACACCAACACAAAGACAGCACACCAACTCACAAACAGCACAACATCATAAAAACAAACATCCCAAACAACGACACCATGCGAAGACATTAATTGCTGCGGCGTGATATCCGGAGGCAAAGCAAGTTAGAGTAACGGTCAGCATGTGCCAAGCAGTCAAGAAATGAATATAAATTCTACAGGCATCAGGTAGCTCGAAGACGGGACTTAAGAGATTTATGAACTCACGCAAACCGAATGAACTAAAAAGTAAACACGCACGGACATCATTCAGATCAATCTCACAGGCTATAAATACCACTCGATACGCCGGAATTTGCAGCCACAAAGCTTCGGAGGGAAGACGCCAAGTGCGGTGCAACGCAGTGCGCAAGAGCGGACCCATCCAACACAAAATCTCTCTCCCTTTCGAACCAGCAACGCCTTCGCATGACAAAGCTTTCTTAGCAGATCAGGCAACATTAAAAACAACCCAGCCAAAGCACACAAGCGAACTGAGCTCCTAGCAGAAATAGGTTCCAAGCAAGGTAAGACAAATACCATTCCAAATATTCTTCGCTTGTCCTGCAAGTACGAGCGAAGAGACCAGGACACACAAGGAAAACATATTTATCAGGACGTGCGAGTCAAAGTTCTTGGCGTCGCACGTTATGTCCAACAAATCACCACCACTAATATGAGATACGCAAACTAATGAAGAAACAGATTGCTAGCAGCCGGCCAGCACGATCACGGAACGATGAGACAGGGCTTGCTGGAAAAGGGTCAACGGTGTTCCTCTTTATCCACCTCGTACTCAACGTGAATACCGTAGTGCTTCAACAGGGCAGCCAACATGGTATCCATGCGTGAATGTTGACCCTCCAAAGTCCGCAGCTTGTTCCGCTGGCCAAGAAGTGTCTCCCTGGCATCTCCCAGCTGCTTCTGAATGCGCTCCAGAGCGGACTAAGGAAGTATCCAAAGCGGAGTTGGTTAGTTACAGCACGAACCGAATATGAACAACGCACAAAACTGCTTTCTAAAACAGCAAATACTCATGTAACGCAAATAGGCGCAGACATCGGTCCTTATACTACGGGAACACACAGGATCAAAAACGTAAACTGACCAGTTGCATAAATGCTAGTGGCTAGAGAACACACACGCATGCCCCCATTCTAACCAGACATACTTATTAACATTTTCGTCGATGCCAAATATTAACAGGACACTGCAGTTTGCATAAAGCAAATTTTAGCGGAAAACTACCACGCATGAATAAGTACGGCTGCTCAGATATCTTTAAATCATAGCCTCGTATTGCAATCCTAAAATATCCTAAAATAACTAAAACCATCCCACCCAGCAAAATAATAACCAAATTATCAACATTCTCAACAAATTATTCCGGCCATTCTAAACAAAGAATAGAAGAAACTACATCGGGTAGATGCACGTACTGGCTGCGCGTCGGCCGATCCCGAGGGAGAAGCCTTCCTCAAAGACCAGAACGCCCACATGCTGAAAGCCCGCACGTCATTCGGCCGGACTGTTTCCTCCATCGTCGCGAGTCGCCGCTGCCAGGAGGGTGGCAAAGCCTTTTCCACATCAAGTGTCAGGTCGACCTGAGCAGAAGCGAATAGATCATGTAACCAGACCCTAAAGTAACCAAAAGTCACGCACGCCCTACCAGTGGAAAAAGAACGGCAGTACAATAGAAGTCCAATCATAAGAACGAGCGCAAAGACAGGATACTAGGATACTGGTCTTCGATTTAAAAGATTGCAAACCTGCATAGCAAGACGCGCAAGCACGGCTTGTTCCTGTACACCCTTGATGTCCATGACGGCCAATCCAATCTACAACGCAACGAATGAGCTCATCACATATGAATCACTCACTATGTGTAGTTAGGCTTCATTGTTATTAACAAGTCGCATAATGATTAAGGATCGATTTATTAAAAAGTATCGTAAATTAACACAACACAACTTACGTGTGACGATAGCCAAGGCACAGCAATCAAGCAGAAACTAAGAAGCATCTTAACATGTGAAGAAGAGAAGAAAACAACCAGGGCAATCTGCATCATTCAATCCTTTTCCACTTACAAGCATTCTCATTAAGAGAGTCCAGGCGGTTACAATATACACCAGGAATATGACGTATGCCACCGCTGGTATCTTAGCTGCCGAAGGTCTATTGAACACTGGATCAAACGCAATTTCACCCAGCATTCCAACCAAGACTTTCACCATCGATCGGAACGGTGTCACAAAAGAAAGGGGATCCTGAATTGAGGCAATAACGCAATGTTTTACACATCTACTCTCAATAATCTCAAATGCCTCTCGCTACTACTCCTCTTTTCTCCATTACTCTCTCTACTTAGCAGGTAGGCCTAAACGCGCAGCAGCTAAAAAGAAAGTTGACGAAGGTGTGATCATTACTCACAGCAGTTGATGAGAGCGATATTCCTAAGACGGATGGTGGCACGTTTTGCGTCAAACGCTTAACGGGAGAAACTTCAGTTTCCGAAATGCTTATAAATGCTTCATTATAAGCATTGTCTATCGAGCTTTCCTTTCAAACAAGGACAAGAAGCAAGCGAATGCAGGCTGAAAAGTACGATTCACCATACGAATTTCCATTCTGAAAGTTGGTAAGAAAAAAGCAGCAATTCTATAATCGTGAACTTATCGAATGAGTCATGACTAAATGCGGGAACGGTAGCGTGGCGGCAGCAAAAAGCTACGAAACGCCAAAACCTTTGGAAAACTGCCGCTGGAAAGTACGCTCTTCGAACTGAACCTTACAGTACGCTCAAGCATCCTGAACAATAAACAAGCAATATAGGCTTTCTGAAAAAAGAAGGAATATTTTTTATAATGCAGAATAATTTCTGCCCTCCATATACTTGAAATCTTGCACAAACATCGGATCCACTTAGCAGCCTATTATCATGGTTAGTGATGCATTATCCTTGTGAAAGATGTTGCAACAGTTCGGTCAAGCCGACAATATCCGCACTACGATCAGTCTACAACAAGGAAAAGTCCTATATTTTAACCATATTGAAAAACGTAGGCTTAAATTTATTTACATAAATTAAGTCAAAGGATCTACATAAGAAGAACAATTCAGCATGGCGCCAACAAACATCCAATTACTTTGCCAAGGTAGCGCAGCAAGAAATATAAACAAACAAAGAAGATCTTAACGAGTACAAAAGCAGAATCGGGTCTGGAAAAACAAGAACAAACAACGAGAACAAGTAACAACAAGAACAACAACAACAACAACAACAAAAACAACAATAAGAACAACAACAACATACACACTAATAACAAGCACTGTCGCATGTTCGTACACCAACCTGCTCGTACATAATGATGTGGAAGGCCAAAGCATTGGCGACGATGAACAACAGAAAGACGACGAAAAACTGAGCGAATGTCTTCAGCAGGTGCGAATACATGAGAATGTAAATGCCGATCTTCGGGAACTTTCGCATGAACATGACCAGACTGACCCAAGCAGCCAGGAGCGCCAGTGCACCGACACTTCTGTGCCACATCGTACATCTAGAAAATATAATCTTGAAATACACTTGAATTTAACGTCGAGCGCCAAGGCATTTCTTCGGACTCAGCTAATGAAAGAGTGACTAGTTTCGGGATCGGAATAATAACTGGACATCCAGGACGTGCATCAGGAGTGAGAGAGAGAAACCGTCCGATAAACCGCATCAGAACCGAACGGACCACATTTTGGCAGTACCTCTAAGGAAAGCTGATCGCTTCAAGCCCTACGTCGTCCTCAAGCATGACTGCACACATTAACAGACCGAGCTGTGGAAAGGCGATGATCTCAAAAAGAACAGCAGCGGAGATTAAGTATATCTCGGCCCTAAACAACGTCATTTATCCTTGATCAGCGATTTACAGCATTTGCGAATTAAATGATTATTTGTCACGCCGCGAGCCTCAGCTCCAATCGAATATCGTCCAGCAGAAGAAGATCGAGTAACGGAAGGCATTTATATAGAATCCAGATTCGGTAAAGACAACACCAACCTACGGAGACTACCGTTGCCTCAGGAGCCCAATGGATTTCGGAGATAACAAGGTGGTGGTCCAATGGGTTTAGGAGATAACAAGATGGTGGTGCAATGGATTTAAGAGATAACAAGGCGGCGGCCAATGGATTTAGGAGATAACAAGATGATGCTGCAATGGATTTACGAGATAACAAGGCGGCGGCCAATGGATTTAGGAGATAACAACGTGGCGGTACAATGGATTTAGGAGATAACAACGTGGTGGTACAATGGATTTAGGAGATAACAAGGCAGCGGTCCTATGGATTTAGGAGATAACAAGGTGGTCAGGGAAGCAGATGCGTTACGCGAATGTGCGCCCGTTGCTTAGCACACCGTAGCTACTACATGGCCGCACATACGCAAATCACTCTTACCCTTGCAAGAAGGTCAGTAAGAACAAGCCAAAACAATTCAATAACAAGCAGCATCAATCAAGCTCGGGTGACCTCTTCAATACGTAAGCAAATCACAAACCTTGCGTTGTCAACAATATGTATAGTAGCACCATCCGCATTCCACTTCATACCTTCCAGCGCGTATATCATTGACAGAACGTAGCCCGACACATCAATGGCACGTCTGATGTGGATATGAGTGAATATCTCTCTTACAAACGCAGCTAACTACAAAAAAGGGTAAAACAGTCCCAAAAAGTTACTCGCCAGCGAACACACATAAACATAGTTTTAATTTCCAATCGGCAGCAGATAATCGCTATGCTTTTTCGGAACAAAGCTTTTCGTACGTAAGGTTCAGCATCCGATCTCCCCGGCCGGCAACAGACGGCTGTACAACAATAAGAGCTACTGAAAGGCAAGCTCAGGGAGAGGCAAAAGCAGGCAAAACATAGGGGAAGGAAAATGGCATTTAGCCCCAGGTATAAGCAAAAAGTGATCTCCATCACACAGCAATAAGAAACGCCTAAACCCAGCAATAAGAAACCGTTACCTCTAAGAGCAAGCTGAATGTCGCCAGTACAAAGACCATATACTGCCCAAAGTCAACAAACACTCTTCGCTTTAGGTTATCGACCGGTTTCACAACAGGCAAACACATCTTGGTGCAGTTTCCGTCGCTCGAGTTTGCAGCATTCACACCGGGACATCTTTGAGTGAACTCTTCCGTGGT
>QQSS02183773.1:0-13957 GCA_003687565.2 Craspedacusta sowerbii | reverse complement strand
ATTTACCGTTCATGTGGTCTGACGATTACTTTCTCATTTCGATCTTCTGATGAATGTAGAAACAAGAAACAGTCTGTCAAGATCTAACTTGGTTTTGACTCAGCTTCTCATTCGCTAGTGTCACTGCTCTGGTTTAGACAATAGAGCAGTATTTGTTGTGTGCTACCATAACACACGGAAGGTTATATATATATATACATTTATATACATATGGGTGGGGTAATAGAATAATGTGTAATTTTGCTTCTAGCTCGCGCTTGTTTTGACGAGTCAGAATTACTTGCATTTCTTGCAATAGGGTCGTTCTTATCTATTCTCTTTGCTTAGCGTGCACACTTACGAAAGAAACCCCAGATTACGTCTTTGACCCTAAGAATGAAAGCGAGGAAGATGTCGAGCACAAACTTCAAATAAATACAGCTTGTCTGGGAGACAAAGCAAAGCCTGGTGAACGAAATTTAGTGTGTGTCACAACTGAAGATGACGCAGGGAAGAAAATAACTTGCAATCTGCTTTCTCTGAAACTTGGGCTTTCTGAGTGTTGTTACCTTGATGTTGGGTTTCGCAATGCAACAACATTCTCCTTGAAGTCCGGTACTGGCCCAGTTAGCCTTTCTGGTGTTCATTTGCAAGCTCTACCACTGGACTTTGAATCAGATGGCGACGAAGAAGAAAGTGAAGGTAGGACCTCTGTTGCATCTACATTCTTTGGTTTTATTTCCTGAGGTTTGCGTGTTCCATTATTGCTTAAGTGATCTAGTCAGAGTCTTCTTGTGGTTTGGCTGAGTTTGTAAGTTCATCTGTTAAATGTAAGCTGTGCACTCACTTGGTTCTTCATTTTTAAATGTGCTTTGGAGATGTACTGTGATTAAAAGATAGGTAATGGTTGTATATTGCCTGTGATTCTTAAGCACTAAACCTTAGAACAAAATGGCCCTATACTAGCACGAACTCGCTGTAAGTTAATTATTGTTGTTTGGAATTTGCATTATAAAAATTTTTTGTTGTTATGATTGCCACTGATGTATGTGAATTGTGCACGCCTCTATTACAGGAGAATATACAAGCTGAAGAATAACTGTCTCTAAGACCATGATCTTCTTCAGCTTGCATTGTTGTTGATAGATTTTGTTATTTGTAATTTTCTCAAAGTCAGTAATAGCAGTTTCAATTGGTTTGGCTCTTCATTCTTTAAGACTCGCAGACTATGTGCTTTTATTTCTTTTGTGTCAGATGAGGAAGTGGGTCTGCAAAAAGAGACTGCAAAGAAAGAGACAATAGTTAAAGCGGAATCGAAGCCTGTTACTGTGAAAGAAGAAGCCAAGCCTGCTATTGCCGATGCAAGGCAAGGTGTGAAGGAACCAAAAGTTCTAGACATAAAGCCAGCTGTGCATGTGAAAAATCAAGCTGCACAAGACGTCAAGCCAGCTGAGACAAAGGTAGTTGAAAACTGGTGTGCATGATTTATAGGAGAGCTACTTGTGGCCTAGAAGTCATTATATTTAATATTGTTGAGGTTAATATTTAAAATTGTAGACTTTTGCTATGGGATTCGGGATAGTCTACTTAATCAATTGGAAGTCTGCATAATCAATTGATCATTGACCAAATTTTTCATGTTGCTTATATGCAATTTAATGCTGCTTTAGCAAGCTCACAGTCCTAGTTTGTCCTCAGTTTGAAATGTTGTGGGATTCAAGTATTTGACTTTGTAATTAGGCAAATATTTAATTAATATATAATATTTAAAACAACATATGAATATTGCTATAATATATCAATAAAATTGTGCCCGTAAACAATTGATTATTGTTCGTTTTCTTTTCTCTGTCTTCCTATTTTTTAACTTGTGCAGTTTTTCTTGTGGTGAATGTATGCTCTGTTTTGTCAATGCTTCATAGTCTACTTTACATCTTCATAGGGAAAGCGAGGCCAGCCTGGGAAAAGTGATGAGGGACAAAATGAACCCCCTCAAAAAAAGAAAAAGGTTTGCTGACATGATTTGTAATCTTTTTATCTGGTCTTGTAAGGCATGGCATGAAGAGTGTTTGCTGTTGGATCAGGTCAAATTGAGTGAGGTTATCTGAAAGTAAACGTTAATACACGGATATAATTTTACTTATGCCTTTTTAGGATGCAGAAGAGGAAAGTGAAGAAGAGGAAGAAGACGATGGAGAGGAGGATGATGATGATGAAGATGGGGAAGATGATGGTGAATCCGATGACGAGGAAATGGTACTGGTCAATTGGTCAATATTCGCCTTGGTTTTATTCAACGTTCTTTCTGTAATGTTGTGGGATTAATTATCAGTTGCAAATTTTTAGTTCAGAAGGTCCGGGTCTGTTAGTAGATTCCAAGGGTTTCTGAATGATTGTATATTATTGGCCAAACCTGTAAATACAGTCCTTGTTCGTGTTCTACTGTTGTCCGTATAGTAAAGTGATTACCGAAAGTTGATGTTTTATTCATTTTGAATTCTTCGTGTTTTTAAGCCATCGCTGCTAGATGGTGAGGATGAAGATGCTTCAGAGGATGAAGATAGCGACGCAGAAGATGAGGATGATGGGGACGAAGAAGACGAAGAGGATACTGGAAGTGAAGAGGAGGTTAGTTGATGCTTCCATATTCTAAATACGAGTGTTTCCCATGCATCAGCAATATATTGTTTAATCATATGATATTTTGGCGTGTGTGTGAGTGTTATGATGCGAAAATAATTGCCTTTGAATGCGTTTCAGCTTAATCGCTTGTAGATTGTTGTGGCTAGGGAAGGTGGGAAAAATGCAGTACGAGTTCATGACTGTATGATCTACAGTGAAACTTGTGGTTGCACAGTTAGTGCTTATTGGCCACATACTGCTAGCCTGCCTTTCTGGCCTGCAGGCCTGTGACTTCCTTTATATCCGGGTTAGAATGCCAGAGTGTCAAGTTCAGTCACCGTGTTGGTCAAATGACCATGCTTGCTATCTCCTTCATAGAGGAAGTCGGGCTGCTTTCTTGAAGAACTCGCGTAAACGTATGGGCTCTGAAACCTGCATGCATTGTAGAAACTTGAAACCCCAGATTGGATGAAATAAGCTTCGCCTTGGCTGTCTATTGCCTGATTTATTAAAAATATAGCGATGGAGCCAGCATCCGACCTGTTCGACCCTCAAATGTAATTAAAATGTATTTCGCCGCTGCCTTGGTTTGACCGGTACTCTGATAAGTACTCACGGAGGAAGGCTATTTGACAAATTAAGACGTAATCGTTTCGCCATCTTTCAGTTAACGTACTTTTTTTATGCTACGCGTATGAGTATTTAAAGGATTTTGCACTTTTTTTTTTGACGCTCTGGTTAGACACCTCTTACTTCTGTTATTTCGTTTGGGTCGGGTTGAGTTCCTGACAGTCGCAGTTGAAATCCCAGGTAATTCTGTTGTGGTTGTTGTTGTTATTGTTGTTGTTGTTGTTATTGTTGTTGTTGTTGTTTTTTTTTGCATCATTTTCTGATGCCTCTCTTAGGAAGAGGTATCAAAGCCACCTCCGAAGGGCAAGTCTGTTAAAACTCCACAAGGCAAAGCTGGTGCTAAAGCGAAGGAACGGACGCCTTCGAAGCCCGCTACGAATAAAGCTGATGCAGGCAAACCTCCGGGTAAATCGGGCGCACCAGCGCAAACACCTAAAGCAGCTCAACAGAAGGTACCCTAATGTATACTCAAAATGACTTAAGGCGCTGTGTTGCTAAGTTTTCCCGTCTATCCTTAAAAACGGCTATCGAGTCTTGGTATGGAGCCCACTCTTCTCTGTCCCTCTCCTCCCTCTCCCTCTCCCTCTCTCCCTCTATCCCACTCTCTCTCTCTCTTTCTCTCTCTCTCTTTCTCTCTCTCCCTCTCTCCCTTTTTCTCTCGCAGCGGCGCTCGAATAACTGTAAGTTCTATTGTTGGTGGTGGTAGGGGGCTTTGTTTGCTTTGGTATTTCTGCTTTTGTTGTTCGTTACCTCGAAGACTTTGAAGTGTGGAATAGATTGCCGCTAAAATCGTTTTTACTTTTTTTCCAGCCGAAAAATGCGAAGACTCCTGGAAGTGGCGGTGCAGAAAAGGTGCGCAGAGACGGTATTCTTTCCTTTTAAATGTCTGGCTTTATCTCGATTGTTCAGAAAATCTTTTCTTATCAAACGGGTATCGTCCTTCTATCCGTGGCTACACATCGGTCGAGATACTGCTTTTGTGTCATTTTGTTCCACACTGATCTTATTGTCCCGACGTCTAGATTTTGTAAATTCTGAAGGCTTATGTGCCGCCCTCTTCTCTTGTAGACGATTGACGAGATCAAAGCTATTCTCTTGAAGGTTAGTGCCATGTGTAGTATGCATGAGTGCTTAACGTATATGGTGCGAAACATGTCTGTTTGCGTTTGCGAAGTGGTGATTGAAAGTCGCTTAAAGTGACGGGTTAATGTTGCGTTTGTCGGTCATGGCTACACGCTCGGTATTTTTGAATTTGTCCAGCTGTTGATTTCTTCAATGCGAGCGTGGTTATGCTTGATGTAACTTTTTTTTTTTTTTTTTTTTTTTTTTTTTTTTTTTGTAGTCACCGAATTTGCCGAAGAAGGTTGACAAATTTCGAAACTACATGTCAAACACCTTCAAAATGACGAATGCTACGGTAAGGGACGTTCTTTTTAGTTCATTATGAAAATCGTAGATATAAGTACGTATCAAGCAAGCTCAAGTGCTCTTGTAATAATTTCAGGTTTGAGATTGTTGATATAGCCTTCCTGAGAAATAAATAGCTATCAACCAAACTCAAATTCTCGTCTAAATTTGAAATTGTTGAAATTGCCTTACACACTTCTCTTTAACTTAGACGCAAGACGAGCTTTGGGCGTACGTGCAAAACAACAAGAAATGAATCTCAACCCGCGCCGATCATCAGCACTTTCTTACGAGCTGGTCGTGACACCGCATTTCATTCCGAATCTTTGCAGGCTTTCTTTGGTCGTAAAGAAGATTTTGAATGTAAACAGGATTTTGAACATGCTGTACTAACGCGCCGCATGATGTAGGTGGGTCGTTATCTTCTGTAAATTTCGGGAACGAAGCCTAGTTCTGCGTCAGCTATTAGGTTGCGGATACTGATATTAGCGTTACGACGTGTATGCGGTAGTCTGCGATGTGTGCGCTGCTAAATGTTCAATAAATGCGTACAAGCAAAATCAACTTGCACAGCTTCGTCCTGTCTCCTTTTGTTGTTGTTGTTTATTTTTTATGTACGTAAATCCTCTTGTCGTTTCGCATGAGCGGACGAACTTCGCATCTATCGACATAATTGTGAAATTCTTCGACGCACCGGGGACATCATTTCTCCTCACTGCAGCACTGTCCGTCTGCGAGATCTAATATTGCGATCAAAGTTTTGGGAAGACAGTTAGAGCTATTCTATGGCTGTGACAAAAATGTCCGTACGCCAACCGACCGAAGACAGTTTTCATGTCAAATTATATTGATTTGATATTTTTTTAAATGCTATTGGTGTACGTATGCTGCATCTATGCTTCAATCATTTCATTATAGACTGTTCTAGTCTATAGTTTTTCTAGTTTAGCAGCCGCTTAGTTGGTGCGAATGATGGTTAACAGTGGAGAACCCCCGAGGTAGGATGCTTCTGAAGTCAACACCAACTTCGCCCATAATCAACCGCGGGCCCAGGATGAAAATTAGCTCGTCTTATTGAAAACAGTTTAAGTGCTTCAGTCAAACATGTTAACGTAGGATAGGACTGAGCAGTAGTTGGCTAGTATGAGATCGCATTAGCGCGCCAAAAACACCGGGTCAGGTCGAAGGCATAAGACTACCGTAACTTCTGTCTATTTTCCCTTCCCAAATTTCTGCTTTTCTGGCCTTCCGCACGTTGGCAGACTTCAATTCTTGAGCTCGTCGTTTTTTCCACCAACTCGATTGGGGAAAGTTTTTCATTGCTTTAATACACGTATTAAAGTAATAGTAGTAGTAGCAGTAGTAGTATTAGTAGTGGTAGTAGTAGCAGTAGGAGTATTAGTAGTAGAAGTACTAGTAGTAGCAGTAGTAGTAGCAGTAGGAGTATTAGTAGTAGAAGTACTAGTAGTAGCAGTAGTAGTAGTAGTAGTAGTAGTAGTAGTAGTAGTAGTAGTAGTAGTAGTAGTAGTAGTAGTTATTAGCAGTAGTAGTAATATATATATATATATAGATATAGATATAGATATAGATACATATAAGACTAGCTAAACCGAAATAAACGGAAGCCATGGGAATAACAATGTCTGCTTCAGTCGTGGTTGTGCCTTAGAATCGGCGCTCACATCACACATCATCATCATCACACACCATCACTTTCCAACAGTCAAATGTGGAAAACGTCGGAAGTAGTAAAGTAAAAAATTAATCGCCGCCAATAATTCGGCAAATAAACTATTGAGAAGTAGAGAAATTCTAGTCATTTCAATATTTTGCATTTGTTAAAGTTTCTCTAACAAAAGTTCTTGAAGTACGTTTTTTACTTCAGAGGTTAGGTTAACCAGTAATTATTGTATACACGATTACCTCTATGGGTAAGCCGTACTTAGATAATCGTAAGTAATCAATAATGATAGTAATCCTAAATTTTCAATAATAACTTCGTATATGAACAGTCCTGTGGTTCCCTAATGTCCGCTCGTGACGAAATGACGTTATCAATGCTTCCTGTGACGTCAAATTACTTTCGCGGAAGTATTTAGTAAGACCCATGACAAATATTGTCAGTCGTTCGGACTTCGATTTGAGAGTCAGATACGTAAGACATTATTTCTGAAATTTTTATGGAATGCGAAGATTTCTTCGTAATCCAGGAGAGGAGGGTGGCGAAGGAAGTCGATCCTTTTCTCCAGTTTTTAGCCCATTGGAAGAAAATGGCGTTTCTCTTGGTGGCAAGGATACATCCATGAGATTAAATCGAGTTTCAATGAATCGAAGCTGTTGTTATCCCATCCACGTTCCACGCGTTTTCCTGCCGTCTACGCGCAAGAACTGTTCTGAATTGCAGCCACAACCTAATCTATTTTCCCAGCTGCCGAAACTTGGACCGATACCATCCATCAAGGATGATTTACCGCATGTACTTCAGCTGAAAGGTAGGTCGAGCCGGCTTGTTTATTGCACCCAATTGGTATTTTCCGTCCATTTGCACATTATTCATATCTGCGTATGATATACCTAATTGTGTATGTAAATGACTATCAATTCCTTTTTTATTCTCACAAACAGAAACCGTGGATATTTATTATATCGCAATAGCTAATTATAGGAGTCTGTTTACGCTGAATGTGCACATCACCGTACCTGGAGAGTAGTTTCTGAATTGGTTTCTTCGTAGATGAATTCTGTTCACGAGGAGCAGACATCGGCCCTAGGGCCGATCATGGTGCCTTCATCGACAAAAGTGTTTTCCAATCAAATTTCCAGGAAGGCCATGACCACATCGAGTCATATCCGAGTATTTCTAGAAGCTCTTCCAGTGAAACCCACCAACGACCATGTGAACAATATTTGCCACGACCTCCATCGTCTGAATGTCGACCTCCATCATGCGTTCGGCTGCGGTATGCAAGGAAATTCCGTGCTGATTCTGCTGTGCCACCAATTGAAACTTGTTTACCCAGTTCTGAAAGAAGCCCTGTCCCAGGACTCTCGGTCGCACGCGGTATTAAAGGCGAGACATCCTCAGCACTAATTGCCGATAGCAAGTGTGCTTTTGGTGATTGTATTTCGTTTAGTGAGGCAAAGTGTTACAGGAGAGCTTGTGCTTTTGAAATTCCATTTCACGATACCGAGGAAAAAAAGCGGTCGGTTAGTACCCAGTCCTATCTATCTCGCGATTCCAGAAGCAGCAACACATCAACGGTAAGATTTGACCAGCAGCTTCTAAATGGCGACTTGTGTGTTCAAGACAATCATTTACGCACTTCGAATCATCCATCGCTCCCGAAGTCAGTTGCTTTTGAGATCGGTTTTACCCCGGTTCCGCCTAAATCACGCAAGCCTGAATCAACCAGGTACCGTAAGTCCATTCCTCGTGCGAAGGACGTGAAGAAAACAGCTGAAGATGGTCGGTATAAGAAAACTCGAATCGTGCAAACCCAGCATGGCGCGTCAGGAGTATTGATTCCGTTGAATCACAGCAAACGTCAAGAGAAGGTCCGTGCAAGGGCAAACGTCATCGACGTTTCTGTCCGAAAGAAGCAACTGGATAGAGTCACAATCGATGCGCTAAAGCGGATCCGCGAATTTCGTCACAAGCCTGTGGAAAATGTCGTTCGACGACGAGTCAGAGGGGCTTTCAACGCTGAAGTGTGCAGAAATAGTTCCAAACAACTCAGCATCGAGGCCCCGTCAAGCTCTGGAAAAGAGATCAGAACTTCTAGGAATAACAATCCAGATATCGCACCTGTTCGGGATAGATCAAGAATACCTGTGCTCATATCTAACTATTATGGGAATCTCCCACACGGCCGAAGTCGAGTAATAAAAGAAACTTCGCGCTGTCTTGATACTGAAACCACAGCGTGTATTTATCAGTCGCGCATTCCAAGGCTGGGTGAGCCTGTCTCTTCTCTGTCGCACGTTTCGTCAAAGCGGATCATGCCACTAGCTGCCACGCCAGTGCAACAGAGCTCACTAGCTATTGACAAGATCGAAGCTGAAGGATGCGGAAACACTGCTGATGCTTCCAGTCAGAGTGGGACATCTGCGGTGCCACGCGCAGGAAATTTTGCGCTAGAGGAGCAACTGCATCTCGCTATACCGCACAGGCAACCTTCGCAGGAACTATATCTCGCTATACCGCACATGCAACCTTCGCAGGAACTACATCTCGCTATACCGCACAGGCAACCTTCGCAAGAAGTGCGCCGCTTTCACATCGAGAGATCGGACGAACGCCCGCCTGCATCTACCTGCCTTCTTTATCCATTCCAAAATCTGGTCAAATCTACACTGACAGCTGCTGACGAAGCAAGGAAGATTTCAATGGGTCTTTTCGGTATTTCTACAGAACAGAGCCAAGGACGCTTCTCGTCACCGATGAAATTCGGGAAATCAATATTATACCACGACCAGAGTGACCATTGTGAGTGTCCCGCTATAAGAAAATTGACACCGTTTGTCAAGAATCGTGGAGGATGGCGCAATTCATCAACGAACGGAAACTCCAACATATGAAGCACCGCATCTGCTATCGACGGAGATGGAAAGAAAGCGCAATCATATCTTGTCACGTGGGATTTTACATCTTGGGACCCGCAGATTTTGTACAAGTTACCTCAAAATTCGCAATAAACCACGTGTAATTTTACCTATGATCAAAATATAAGATTTCAGTGAAACCACAATCTCTTATTTGATTATACGGAAGAGAATCAAGAGGTATTATTCCGGATAGATGTTTTTGGCACGCACGGGTTCTTTATCACTATCTTCCTTTGCAAAGTTTTGGATGAGGACACACGTCCTACATGCATAGTAGATAGTAGTATAATAGTAGAATAGAAGTACAACGTATAAGCAATGTATGGCGACATAAGGAGCGCACAGAATGGGGATTTCGATTTGAAAGGAGGTTTGAAATTTCTTGTATTTAATGTAGGTTTGGACGAAATGTTTTAATTTTCTAGTTATAAAATTGAACTGAATGCAAGTATATGATATTCCTCGCAAGCTTTTCCATGGCAGGCAGCGGAGTATCAGTGAATGCGCCAGATCGAGTGCCATCCATTGACGCTCAAGCTTACCCCATCGAACACAAAAGGGGAACGGCTTTAACAATTATCTCTATCTACTAATACCAAAAACTCCCGATTGTGAAATGAGATTCGCTTCCTTCAAAATTTGAGCTCTGAATCAATCTGAAATATCCTCATTGATTTGTTAAAGTTGGTGTGGCTAAGGCAACCGAATATCTCACAACGTATGTAATTATTTATTTTTAAAAAATTCTTTAGCTCAAATCTCAAAAAAAATCTCAAACAATGACACAGATGAGAGGGCCACCTTGGAATTACGCTTTACCCGATGTATGATGATTAGGAAGTAAATAGTTGTATTTGAAAACATTGTTGTGTTCCTCTAGAGGAGATGCACCTATGAAAATCATCGCCGCTTATAAGATAGAGTCTTAGGCCTACTTTGCAACCTGGTCGAAGCTCTCGATCAGGAACGTTAGTTTCAAAATCAAATCCGACTATAGTCAGATGTTCACCGTTGGAAAAAAAATTGTTCGTTTTACCAGGTCAAAACTGAGCAACAGGGAGATAGTAGATTGGATTTTACGAAAGCTGTCACTGCAAGTTTTAAATTCGTTTGAAGTTTTCGACTCATACGAACTGAATATAGCTTTTTTTTAAAAGGAAACCTTTATCGCAAATTTTAAGAGCTTGAAATGAAATGAGAGTCGTTAAGGAAATCCGTGGGACAAAATTTGTATATAGGTAGTTCCTTCGATACCGCAAAAGGGTTTGCTGGAATGGCGAGCTGTCATCTGCGTTAAAACCAATGAATGTGTCATAAACAACACTAATATGATATTTGATACTTTGCTAGGCCCAATACGCCTTTATCTTGGCAGGCATGTATCTTCAACAACCATGATTTGCAGGAGGTTATCTAAAGTGTAGAATAATCATTTTTATCCGGAACTAGTTGCTGTTTTACATTTCTGACGAAAAGTGCCAGAACTTGCAACAGGACTTAAGCTTCGTGGTCTTGCCTCAACCAAGCAACAGTTTCAAATGGGCGCCCATCAGTTGCAAGAGAAATTCGATTTTTGTGAACGATTTATTCTGCATTCTATCCTCCGCTAGAATCTTTTGAAGCTCAGCTTAATTCAGACTAATTCTAATTAGCTTGTTTTCCCTGCTTGATCGTTGGCTCGTAGACAGAAGCGGAGTTGCTTCAATTCTTTGTGAAGATTCATATCAAAGATTTTAAGGATATTCATCGACCAGCTACTCAGAGTGATGCGCATATTTGTCCACAGACAGAGACAAATCACTCAAAAATGCAAAATGACATGAATTTGAATGAATGGAGTTGAGTTTGAAGAGCATGAAATATCGGGTAATATGTTGTAATGCAAAAAATGATCCTTGAACTAAGTTCAACTTCTTCTACCAAGCCATTATTTGGCAGTTTCTTCCGAATTTGCTTTCTCGATGATGATTATTTACGTTCAGTAGATGGCTTAATATTTTTATCGATACCTTAAAATCACTCAAAATTATGTCTCTAATTTCGTATTTGATCTCCGAGTGACTGAGATAGAACATCGCAAACCTTCAGATTTTACACTTGTTCTAGGAGATCTTCCCATACATTGCGGAAAGGCTGAAAAATTTCATCTCACAGAGCCAACATGAAGACACCCTCAAGCTCCTCCATCTTAGTTACAATATTCGCTACTTCTAGCTTTTTTTTCCACAGTTGAGTCTGACCTTCAGCAATACCATCTAGAGCTTCCATTACATTTTGATAGGATTTCACTACGGCGCTTGTGGATTTCGCCAATGCTTCCCATCTAGTATCTGACAGAGATTTTAGCCATTTGTCATAACCAATTTAAAAAAAAAATTAACGATATGTGGCGATCGCGGTATCAGAACACAAATGACAAGCATGGATCGGTTTTTCCTTTTTTTTTTGTTGTTTCTTTGTTACAAAATGTACGTTATTTCAAGGGAACAAAATTGTTAGTCAGTCTAGGGAGAGCTCTGAAAGAGAAAGAGATTTTTTAAGACGTTTTATCTTCTTGGTTGAATAAAACTGGGGTTTGGGTGCTTGGAAGTCCCTTTGTCTGGAGCTTCGGGGCAGTGAAACTCAGAGGGTTGAATCCTAAATAGCTGGGGGGGGGGGGGGCTCAAGTCCAACAAGAACAGGAACAAGAAGATGTATTCTCTCCATGAACGCACATGACAGGACACGATTAAATCATCACTTGAAATAAAGTTATATTACTAAAATCAAAGCAAGACTTCACACCAAAAAATAAAATAACCAACAGCAGATATGTAATAGTGTCCAATATAAAGGAAATGTACTTCTTTGAGAAGGAGACACCTTCAATAGCCATGGCTAATCGGGGGAGGGTGTCACCTTAATATGAGCTCGTTTAAAAGGTACTTGAACATTAATAACAGTGCATGCTAGCTATTGAGAAATGCCTTATACGAAAACTAACAGGAAGATTGCACACGAAAAGGCTAATGTAACCAGTCAAAGTACCCTACAGCTAACAGAGGAGAAAAAGATGACACGTAGCATGAAGGAGTTGTAGCAGTTTAAAAGCCTTAGCGCCATCATGTAACCCACCAACATCGTAAGCATCATCGTAGCTGTGAATTTAAATAGCCATCTACACTCATGCTGTACGCGCGATAGATCTTTAGGGATTGCAACTTATTAAGCACTGAGGTTGTAATATCAATTGCCTAACGCGAAGTGATTCAAACTTTCTAACGCAGATGGAAAGAGAGTTTTCTCTATAGGCAAAGCTCTCACATTTATAGTTAAGTCCAATATATCCAGAGCAAGGATAAAAGAGAAAGTATATCGACTTAAACACTTTCGGCTTATAAATTCGATACATCAGTAAGTCCATGTTTCGTTTATAGGTAAAATTAAAGCAAGTCGCAATTTAAAAAAATAATAATAATAATAGAATACTATTAAAGTTTCTACACGTTATTGCAAATCTCTTGCAACAAACTCGTGACCATTATAATCAGAATAAAATTATCACAATGCATATTTATAAGCACATTTACATACCACAATAAACCTTAACACTATCCATGCTTTGCCATAAGTAGCGTTTTCATTTCTCTTTGAAAGTCGTTTTGGACGTGATGAATTTTATATTTAAATTGCAGAGCTGGTTAAATAAGGATGCACCTTGGAATTTTATGGCTTTTGTTCCGTATGATTCTGTACTTCTGTATGGAAGAATAAGATTGGGACCATTTTTCACACGGTTGTTGAGAGCCGGGACTCTGATTATAAAGCTGATGCACAGGATGAGGAAGTTTATTATTATACCAGTCGTGCATGAAGAGGCTTTGTTTGAATGTGATGACGTCTTCGATTTTCAAAACTTCTAGTTGTGAAAATAATGCAGATGCATGTTCATAATAGCTAGAAAATGTCATTAATCTTATAGCTCGTTGTTGCAATTTTAAAATTCTATTTAGTTCGTTTTTGTTAGTAAGACCTCATGTAAAGCAGCCATATTTCATGTGAGTGTGAAATAGGCTGAAGTTGAGTGTCATTTTTGTCTGTGTATCAATATAATGTCGCAATTTGGATGTAAGTCCATTGGCTCGTGCAAGTTTCTTCGACAGCCGGGCAATATAAGGCTTAAATGAGAGACGGGAGTCCAATAAAATACCTAGGTACCTAGCTTTATTAGATAAAAATATTCGCTTGTTGTTAATTTTGATGATTAGCCTAGAGTCGCCCTTATTAGGTCGGAAAAGAATGATTTCAGTCTTGTCAGCATTTAGGGATAAGAGGTTAGCGAAGAGCCAGTCGAAGATGCGTGAGATTTCGCGCGATCTGATTGATCTCATTGTTTTCAATGATCTGCAGTGAAATAATATGACTGTATCATCTGCATAGTGCTGCACTAGTCCTGTTGTTAGACATCGTCGAAAGTCATTAATGTAAATGAAAAGCATAGTAAATAAGAAGTATAATAAGTAGTCTGCTTCACGAAATAAGTTGACTCAGGAATTAAAATTTTGGTACTGTCACCTGTTGTGTGAAAGTGTGATTTTCATCACTCATTATACTATACATTATATAAAATCTATCTTATCTATTTAATGGCTTTCTCACAAACTGCTGTTAATAGGTAGGATAGGACACGCTGCTTTTTCCAACACTGCCGTGTTTAGAAATATGACTCGCTATA
>QQSS02183762.1:0-13957 GCA_003687565.2 Craspedacusta sowerbii | reverse complement strand
ACATACATACATACATACATACATACATACATACATACATACATACATACATACATACATACATACATGCATGCATGTCTATTCAAGTATGGCGGGATCTTTGATGTGATGGAGAGTGCTTGTGGGAGAGATCTGAATATTTTCTTGTCTGTCTCTGGCAGCATTGCCCACTTTCTCGCAACTAAGTCCTGTTCCTGAAGCATGTTATGGGTTAATGGAGGTTGAATTGAAGTTCGTCGATGGCACAAGTTTGTTCGAGTACGTTCCACACGTGAGTCCGCTTCCCTCAGTGACGATTGCACCTAGCCCGATGGCTCCAAGCATATTGCTAGTTGCCCT
This sequence comes from Craspedacusta sowerbii, assembly GCA_003687565.2. Lineage (NCBI taxonomy): Eukaryota > Metazoa > Cnidaria > Hydrozoa > Limnomedusae > Olindiidae > Craspedacusta > Craspedacusta sowerbii. Next base: position 13,618 of record QQSS02183762.1, on the reverse strand, counting down.
GGAAGAAGCCTCAGCTGCTCATATAAAGCGCAAGCTTCCAAACTCATATGCTTATATGAGAGAAAAACTTAAAATGCTGGAAATAAGTAGGTTTTCTGCCGTGAGCCATTCCACTGAAGAGAACTTCATGGCTTATATAAGAGGTAGGTGACGTTCGTGTTTCTCGACTCTGCCTCCTGTGCCTTGTTCCGTTTATAGGCTCGTGTGATTGATTATGGAGAAGGGCAGCTTGTCCAGGTTATGTGGTGCCTACGCTTGATCGCGTTCTGATTGTGCCATTATTTGTCGAGAAATGCCCGTTTGCGCAGTTTCTTTTAGGTTGCTTAGTGGGTATGCGACGTTGTTGCGTTGTTTTGTAAGATAATTCCGTTTGAAGCAGCAAACGAACTGACTCTGCAGTGCTGACATTACTTCATTTTCGTCCGATCTAGGTGACTCCGTGTCTAATGCCTCCCTCTCGAGCCTGTTCGAGCTAGCCCAGCGGGCGGGATACGCTACGATGATAAGCGTGGACAAACCTACTCTGTTTGCCAACTCGCCTAAAGCTGCCATGCACTCGTCGCTTCCGCTTTTCGCGCACGCAAGGTATCTGTCATTTCTTATCTTTTGGTTTGAGTTAATGCTTTATTATTTTGTGTTCATGCATCGGCTGCTACGCCTTTTTATCCTGATAAGTTTCAACGAGCAGCCATCATGGCTACGGTCCTTTTATACAGCGTCGCCAGTGGCCAGTTTTGGTATCTCGTGCAAGCCACCACATCTGACCATTATAGATTATGATAGTGATTCCACAATCCAGTAAAAAACGTTTACTATGCTTTCGTAATATCAAGTCTATGATGTAGCCTTCCAAAACTGAAGCGAAGCTCTCCTTAGCTTCGTTAAGCGCGGTAGACATGTTGGTTCAGCGATGGTGCTTTATGTTAAGACCTGCTGTCTCGTTGCAATTTTATAAATTCAGTTCTTAAAGTTTTTTAAAAAGTCTAGTCGAAATAAAGTTCGGCCGGTGTGCGCGCTGCAATCACGCGTGAGGATTTTGCACGGAGTATGCTCCCTTCAGACAAGCAGAGACTGCTGCCTGTCTACTAATGGTCGGGTATCTGACAATTTATGTAGTCAATCTTGTTTTGTGTATGTGCGTGTGTGTGTGTGTGCGTGTGTGTGTGTGTGTGTGTGAATGTGTGTATGGTGGTTGGCGCTGCTCATACAAGGGCATTCAGAATTACGTAATTTGCATGTTTATTTATGTTCAACCGTCGTTGCTTGAGCCATGAATAGACTATTACATGTATATATATATATATATGTATATATATGTATATATATGTATATATATGTATATATATATGACACAAAGAGAAAAATCTCAAGTTATTGCGAGCTGTCGACAATCTATTTTTGTCATCTTCAGGCTATAAATCTGAAAATAGTTACAAAACAAACCGGTGAACAGAACGCGACAAGAATCATAAACAAATTCAACATGAGGCATGAAAAAGTATAATGCTAGTTAAACAGCTTCAAAGGATATGATTGCCCCTGGATATTCGAATTAGGACAACCCTTCTTAATAAAGATACGTTCCTTAATTTTAAGACACAAGCTGCTAAAATCCGTAGAGAGGATGACGAAGTCTGAAGATGCTCTAGCAGTATTACAAGTCAGTGTGTGATCTGGAACAGCCGTGCTGCATTGACCTTTGACCAGCTTCCCAGTAAGTGGAGAGCGGCCTTGGTGTTCGGAGAGTCTTTTTTGCATGTGGCGCTTTGTTTTACCAATGTAAGTAGAAAAGCATCTACTGCACTTATGCCTATAAGCTTCGCCCGACACAAGATTTAATGGCAACTTGTCTTTAAAGGAAAAGATCGAGCTTAGTCTTTTGGTTCATTTAAAGATAACTCTTAATTTGATGTTGGGAAAATGATGTTTGTTAACTCTTTTAATTTGCTGCTTGATCCTAGCCGACACGCATCCTAAAAACGGCAAGACAATGTCAATGTGTTCCTTCATTTCAAGAAAGCTTTTGTACTGATTAGCTGAATGATTATTAACCTTACTAGAGAAGTTCGTAACCATCGTATCAATGATCAAATCAGGAAATGCGTTTTTCTTCAAGATCTACTTCATAAAAAGAACCTCATTATAAATAAAAAGCCATTCTGAGCAAATCATGTAGGATCGAAAAAGCATCGTAGAGATGATATTACGTTTGTAAACATCTGGGATAAAACTCCTGTAGCGGGTATACACACCACTAAATAATTTTTTTTCTAAAGACCACAGTACAGAATTGCTGATTTTCACGCATAACGTTGATATCCAAAAAGGGTAAAATGTTCTTAGCCTCCTTTTGAGCAGTGAATCTAATGTTGACATGACATTCATTAAGAGAACTTTTAAATGTGTCAAAATGGTCATTAGAACTGAAGAGAGCAAATATATCATCAACATACCGACGAAAATAAAAAGGTTTAAATTGTTTAGGACACTCATTAAGCCAAATCTTCTCATGATAGCAGAGAAAAACATTGGCAAGTGTGGGCACTAGATTGGACCCCATGTGAACTCCATCAGTTTGTGCATACTATCTGCCATTAAATAAGATTAAGGATTCTTTGGTGGTCACTATCAGAAGTTCTTTTAGTTGGTTCTTGGTGAGTCCATTAACAGTGTCATAGTTAGCAAAGAGCATATCACAACAAATACTAATAGTCTCGTCAAGAGGTACACTAGTAAAGAGAGAATCTATATCGAAAGAAGCCATAACGCATCCCGAATCCGCAGAGCGGACATCTTAGCAAAAGAAAATGAATCCTTAACCGTGTACTCATTGCGTGTTAAAGGCTCTAAAACTTTTGCTAAGTCTTAATATTCCTTCTGGCAAGGAGTATAACCACATATGGAATTAGGAACTAAGAGTTCGATCACTGTTACGCAAATTAAGAGATAAGAAGGTCATTGATTTTAATACTTATCATGAACTATGCCCCAGTGGTTCACGGGCTGGTATAATTTATGGGTTGGCCAAGATACACAAAGATTTAAACAATAGCTTCCCTAAGCTTCGTCCTATTTTATCCAGTATCAATACCACTTCTTTTAAGCTGGCTAAGTACTTCGTAAAATTGGTAAAGCAAAGCGCCAAATGCATAAGAGACTTTCTGAACACCAAGGCCCCTCTCCACTTACTGCAAAGCTGGTCAAAGGTCAATGTAGCACGACTGTTCGAGATCACACACTGACTTGTAATACTGCTAGAGCATCTTCAGACTTCGTCATCCTCTCTACGGACAGTAGCAGCCTGTGTCTTAATATTAAGGAAAGTATCTTTATTAAGAAGGATTGTCCTAATTCGAATATCCAGGCGATCATATCCTTTGAAGCTATTTAACTAGTATTATACTTTGTTATGCTTCATGTTAAGTTTGTTTATGATTCTTGTCGCGTTCTGTTCACCGGTTTGTTTTGTAACTATTTTAAGATTTATAGCCTGAAGATGACATCAGTAGATTGTGGAAAGCTCGCGATAACGTGAGATTTATCTCGTTGTGTCATTTATGGATGGTGAAATGCCCTAATTGAATATATGAATAAATTGCGAAGGCGTTTTGGCGCGCGAGATTTGCATCGGGTTTATATCTGCTAAACTCTTTCTTCGCAGTAAATATAGTGGCTTGTGCCGCTCATCGCAGACCATATTCGACCTATCCTTTCGCTATATGGAGTCGTTCGTCGCAGCTTATCCTGAGCATCCGAAGTTGGCCGCCATGCTTTTATCCCACATCACCAGTGGCAATTTCAACAATCTCGGTTACATGGACATGGCTTTCGAAAGTCTGCTTGTCGATCTGCATCGACTCAGCAGTACGATCATCGTGTTCACTTCCATGCGAGGGAGTCTCAGCGGAAAGCTCGGCCAGGTGCCACAGGGGCTGACGGAGTACACGCAGCCTTACCTGGGCATATACGTGTCCGAGGATATCCGTGCCGACCGCCAGCACTTGTTGACGGAACCGAGGTTTTTAACAACTCCGTTCAACGTGTATGGGTCTCTGGCGAAAATTCTCGACAGAGGTTTTGCGTCGGATGCGCACACGCGGTCGATCGACGAACTGACGACGGAGCGCAGCTGTGTTGACGCCGGAGTCAGCAATCAGATGTGTCCTTGCGTGTAACATGCTCGTTCTGCCCATCTCAGTGTCGTCCACCATACCCACGTCTTCGCATCATTATTCTCACGTCGCCTATCACATCTACATATTTCCATCGTTTCTTTCGTCTCATCCTCCATGGTCGACATCGTTGTATGGTTACTTTTGTATTGCCTATCATATCCACGTCTGTTCAAGGTCGTTACGTTACATATTTTTTCACGGAGCAAATGCAATGCTTGCGACATAACGAATTCAATGATTTCTTTTACCACGGTGGGAAGGCGTTGTTGGTTTTCTTCGAGTTGTCGGGTGAAAGCCTATTTGGTTTTGTATTTTCTACTCTGCTCCGTGAATTCACTTAAGCGTCGTTTTTATTTGGAATGCTGTTGAAACGAGAGTGACATGTGAGATTTTTATGGCGCAGTTTTTGCTGTTTAGGCACGAGAGAGCCTTGTCTAATGACAGAGCCTTGCTCTCGATTACTCAGCTAATATAGTCTAGAATTTTACCCGTAACGTGTTGTCGACAGCAAACGGAGCGTTGCAGTCTGTTCGATTTTTTTGGTTAGCAACTGCTGTTAGTTTAGGTGCTTTTTTTATTGGTATGTTGTACCTATGTTCATTCGGGCTCCATTTTTAAGGCCTCGCAATCTCAACCTCGTCCGCTCTATGCTCGGCTCTCGGCATTTTAGTTTCTCCGCTTGCGCTGGATGGAGGCCTGTTCGATTAATTGTTAGCTGTTGCCTGGGAGACAATTGTCGTACTGCGCTAAATTTCTGGAATTTGTGCCATTGATAAGTTTCCCGCCACGTGTACAAATACTGGATTGCCGCAGTGCATGGTATGAGTGAGGCAAGAGCTTCCAGTCAGTGAAATTTCTCTATCAACTAATGACGAAAGGCGATGAGCTGAAGATAATGTGTTGATTAAATTTTCGTCTTTGAATGCACTTGTACGGTCATATGCGCCGTTTTATGCATAAAACCGGTATTTTTTTGTATACCGACTTTTGTAGGCATGTAATATTTATTATATTTTGTGTTCGCTAGTTATGGCGACGCCACTAGACCACTGTTTGGTCAGTGTTGGCATTGTGCATACCGATCTGTAAGCAGAGCTGTGTGCAGTTCTGCTAATGAAATCGTAAGTTGAATCCTCCAATTCAACTTGTGCCGGGTTGTATTACTTTCTTTTGCTCTCTCTTTCTTGAACACGTGTCACTAGATAAAGACTGTCGATAAATAGCTTCGTATAGATGTAGAGCGTAGCTCCAGCTAACAGCCTACGTGTTTGGCCCACATGTACTAACAAGAACTACAATCTAACGTATTCAGTGAAGATTTTAATTTAGAAACCAATTGCTTGTTGTTCGGGTTCAACCACATGTGAAGTCGAAAATGGGCCAATCTTCGGCACTAAAAGCTATTTCGTTACGTTAGCTTGATCATTATCATCGTTCGTCTCTTGTTATCGTTCATCCCTCGAGACGAAGTGGCAGCCCCATATATCTTAATTAAGAACTAGTGACATTGGTTAAAAGGCGACTTACAAACATGGCTTTTCAAGCCTGGACTTCCGTTTTAGAGATGTTTATCTGTATTTCGCTGCATGTCCCTTTTGCGATAAAGTTATCAGGTGGATAAGTGTTCCACCACAGGTGGATAAGTGTTCCACCACAGGTGGATAAGTGTTCCACCACTTATCCACCTGATAAATTTTTACAGCCGTCGTCAAGTTTGGTTGTGACGCTGGGATTGGTGGGATAACGTCGTCGTTGTATTTCTTATGCTATCCTTGTCTACAATAGCGTCAACATTGTCGTGCTGGATTATCAGAGCAGGACCTTGCCAAAAAATTAACCTTGCAATTCCAAACTAACTGGTACAGTGTTTATGTTACGTATTTTAATTCTGGTAACGCGATTTTATGGATAATACGGAGTTGTTCAAGGCCACACATACCCATAACATTAAAATAAAAAAAGTAGCAGAGTCTATAGGATAGAAAGACTCCTCTCTAGGAGAGTCTAGAGAGAACTACTGCTGATAGTTTATAAACGAATCCGTTTAAGTCTATTGGCACATTAGCTTATACCTTATTATCATCTACAATACCCTGTACCTATCTGTACCTACAGACGAGCTTTTTTAGTAGTCCTTTTGAGGAGAGCTTTAGTAGTGCTTGCATTATGCAGACGCGTGCCTAGCGAAGGCACAACTGGTGTCGAATATATCAGAACACTTCGACCTGATCATCTCGTTTTATGAGGTGGTGACTTCTCCTACTTACACAATCGACTGTCGATGATCATTCTACAGAAGGAATGCACTTCTCAGGACCTGTCTTACCAAACTTCTTTATCATCCTTAACAGAGCAAGCAATATCAAGCGACCGTAATGGGGCGTTAACAGTCGAATTACTTAAAATTGCGTACAGTAAACAGGTTGATTACCGAATTTCTCCAGGGAAGCGTTCATTGTATAAAACGCGCCAAGACGGTAAGCACAAGGTGAGACATCGTGTACTTCTTTCTTCCGAGAAAAGGCGTTCATCGGCCCTCTAATGAGCTCTTAAAGTTACTGCACCTTTAAAATTGGCTTCATTTTTTATCATCTGACTTTCACACTGATGTAAATTTAACAGGCATCTGTACTAAAGCCAGTTTCCTAACGTTCCTTCATAATAACATATGGTCTGCAGAAAAGTCTGTGGGAGCAGATGTTGAAAATCGTGGTGGGCTTTCTTTTTTAGAGCTTTCCTATGTTGCAATTTACGTTTCTCTTACCCATCAAAAGCTTCTTCGGATAAATGATAAGCATTGCAAGTGCCTCGTTTCCTCCAACAGGACAGTCAACTCTCCCAGAAAGGCTCTCGTACTCCCTTCATCCAATAGCACCAGGTCGGGTCTTTGGTTTGAGATCGGGACGGGCGTTCATGCTGTTCACATTCCTTGTTTCCTGACGGATCTTTAATCCATCCACTACGGAGCTGATATTCTGCTTTCTTTGTACTGGAACCGTTACTACCACACCCTCTACGACGGCCTGCAGAAATGGGTTGTGTCTGCAGGTGTACCAACCCTGTGTATCACCCCTTTGCCAGAACCACAGCACCAGAGGGACAACAGCAACACCAACAAGAAGAATTTATTTTCCCAACAAATGCATCGTATCAAGACAAACACAAGATATATGAGAAAGTTCTATCACAGCTGCGTTTATCGGAATAGGAGACATCCCCTGTGGCCAAGGCTAAAAAGATTGAGGATGCCACCTTGTTCCAGTCAGCGAGATATTTATACATTGTAATGCTAGATAAGTGTAGGAGATGTGTAGAAGAATAATGTAAATAAATGAGAAATCAGGAAACAAGCACTTGTCAAAAGATTTGTTGTAGTTTGCAGAACCGATTCTCATGTCTTATCATCGTCGTCATCAATAAAAATAAGATATGCAAAAATTCCATGTCATAATACCAATTTTTTTAGGGGAAAACACCACAAGCAAGAGATTATTTTTTAGAAATGAAGTTAACGTGTACCATTCTGTATTGCAGCCGCTTGGACGGAGCGAGAATATGGTGTAAGTTCGCATACATTCAACAAATGTTGCAGTTCGCTTCTCTGCTCAAATTCCATGGGACAATATTTTCCGGCGATGGATGAGCATTGTCGGATCAGGACCAGGCTTTTCAGACGGCTTCGAATTCTTTCACCATATTCTACTCAATGAGAGCTCAAATTGAGCCAACTTCCCAGTTGGCTATGTTGAGCAGCCTTCACGAAGCGCCTTGTCTCCTCCAATACGTAGACTCCATTCATTATCAGTCTCCCTCTCTCCCTTGCACGAAGCTCAGCACAAAACTGTGCTCTGATCGCTCAAGACTCCTCTCGTTCTTTGGCTCATTCACGAGTCCACGAATGAATCCCAAATACTTCAGGATGTTTTATGTCTTGCCATTGCTTCAATCAGATTGACCAAGTGCTCCAAGTTGAATTTTTTTGTCAGCCGCCAAATTATCATTTATTATTGGATGCGCAAGTCCGTTTTGAGAAGCGCAAGTCCGTTTTGAGCACCGAGATAAACCGACAATTCAATTTTGAAAATGCCGGATCACAAAAAAATATATATCTACACCCCGTCCCAAACCACCCAAAAATTTCAACAATTTGAACGCGGTATTTTCAGGTGACACGTAAAGAGGGTTATAGGACAAAAAGAGCGGCCTTCTATCCCAGACGGCTCTTTGCCTGCCGCCAGCAGAATGGCAGTACGTTCCTTTAAAAGTACGTTCCTTTTTTCCTTTAAAAAAAGCAAAACCTAATGTGTGTTGAAGTTTCCGGAACACGGAATTTAAATTCTCATCGGCTTATCACTGAGCATCAAGAAAGGTCAGGCACGCAACAACATTTGTACGGTTACGTGACCAGTCAACTAACTCGCTCCTGATGTGTAAGAACCTATTTTGGAAGGCAGCCGTAGTGCCATCTTCTCAGTAGTTCGGAAGCAGTCGATTGGTATGACACCGAGCATTGCGAAAAGTCTTTGAAGCAGTTATCACGGCGATGTCAAGTAGATAATACCTCGCACTCTCCTTACGACTTCCGTGACTTTCCGGCTGTTGACCCGCCAATCGAAGTTTGACGTTGAATCGAGAAGGTCTTGTGTAAGACTAACTACTTAATGGCGCTGATGCCACGACCTTTTCAAGTGCCTTGATGAACTTAATGAGCCTGTAGCTTTTATGCTGAAGGAAGATGAACAATCGCGTTGTTCGTGCTTTCTTTTGCCCATCCTGCGGCCATCATGCTAGCATCCTTATTGCTACACGAGTTGGCTGGGGGGCCATTTGAGCGAAGGTCACAAGATGGCCCAGCAGTTGAAACTCCGCTCCATATTTGGTATGCGATCTGACCTGATATGCAGATGCTAAGGTAAGCTTCAATGAAATTCCGTGTTCAACATTACATGAAATCTACATTTATGCAACTGTGGATTATATTGCACGTATTTATTTACTAGCTATTCTTGATATTGTACGTGGTGCTAATTTCTTGCTTCTTCTTTATTTTGTTTGTTGTCAAAATAATTCGCACCAATACAGAGAGGGGGGCTTCAATTTCAATTAGCGTTGCTATGAAGAGCCCTCCTTCCCATCTATAGTGCATTTATGTATGATTACGCATTTTACATGTTGATCAGAAGAATAAACTTTTGAATCTTGAATCTTGAATCTCTACCACGAAATTTGCCTTAGTTGATAAGTAAGACGAGTTTTCGTTTAAAATGATGAATATTTTTCCGTACAAACCCTGAAGCTCAACGCAGAGCTCTATACTCACGGCACCCAACACAACGTACGCAGTCTTCATTGAACACACCGGGCATCTGGAGTTTTTCTTCGCGTTAAAATGGCGCTAGCCCATTCGCTGGTGCTGTCGGGCATACGGAAAAAAATTATTAACAAAAAAAAAAAAAATACGCTTCGTTAAGCACGAAACAAAGTCATGCACAGGTGAGTAGTTGCGTGTAAACGTTGTACGTCTTATCATACGTCTTGCCGGCTAGGCGTCAACGCGTCCCACGTCAATTCAACCCACGTCACGACAGACATGGCTAGTTGAACCAAGCTAAACCAAGTTGGCAGGTAACACGCAAAAGTTAATGTAGGCGCACGAAGGAGACGTGCCGCTGTTGCGATTTTTGAAAAACGATCCCGTGCTTTGCGCCAACTTAACTTGTCAGATATCGGATAAATTTTTCCAATTCACTATCTGTAGTGATTATCGCGTCGTTAATGAGAGAGAGAGATAAAGTTATAAAATTTTTAGAGTATGGGAATTTTTGGAGAAAGTTGCAAGGCTTCACCGGACGTGCTTGGTTGATAAAACTCGCAGTGTTTATGCGCTTAAAACTACCTTTCTTAAAAAAATTACTGACATTTGTGACGTAACTGCTCCAGGCCTGATCCAAAAGGAATACATGCATCCACTTAATGAAAAGTATCGACATATAATAGTCTTACGTTTGCGAAAAAACAATGTACTGAATGTTAAGAAGATTAGGGATGGTGTTAAATCCATTATCGAAACGGGGAGAAACTCGCTGTTTACAGCTTATAGAATAACATAACGTTTTACACCCGGAGAACATAGCGAATGCCTTTAATGAATAGTTTTCTTCAATTGGTTGCGGACTCGATAGCAAAATACCTACTGCCCAGCACGAAAGAACAAAATGACTCTAATCAATTGTTTCAGTAATTAGTCATCTTCAGGCGCTATTTTTCGCTTCATAACGAAATAAAAATTACGAACATGACAAATAAGCAATCCATTTGAGATATACAAAGATCTCAAGAAAGTCCTTAGCCTTGGTAGTGGGAAGTAATATCGAATAGCAGATCCCACGGTGCCGCTAGAATCGCTCGCTCACGAATGATCGCTTCGTGAAGTTTTTTGCGAAATTTTTTTCGTGAATCGCTTTAGCAGAGGTCTTTCAGGCAAAGCAGTCAGGACCTCGTTTAATAGCGTCGACACACATAGCTCGAGAAGCAGTTGGAACGCCTACGAGCTATCGTTTCATTTCTGTTGTTGAGGACAGTCAGTTTAAATAAAGCGATCTTCAGGAATGCTGGAAATTTCTTTAAATTTTAATATACAACATTTTGAATGGTAGTTTTTCTCTTGAAGTTTTGCTTAGGATGTCGTGCGATGTTTTATTTGATTTCGATTGTATTGACCGTCTCTTTGAATGCAGATTGATGGTAATTCTATCCTATTTTTGATGGAGCGAGTTGTAGGAAACCTAATCTCCATCTGGTGAATGCAAATTTTTCGTAATTATACTGGCACGCATGGTCTTGTTCTGTTCGGAGATTCTGCCACTTGTTAACGATCGGCATCCTCTGTGATGTTCTCCGATACAGGGAAACGCTCGTGGTTGGTTTCCCACCGTCGGGTCCGGTGATGCTAACGATATCCAACATAATTAAGGAACGGACGACTGAACAAAATCCGAGCAAGCTGTTGTCCAGTATTTTTAAGTGGAGGATGAGGCATTGAAGCTCAGACCGTTTCAGTAATTGCATTAACCAGAGTTCTATCGAGGTGAACATGCGAACTTCGTAGGGAGAAATGAAGTATTAGTTACTGCCTTTCATGAAAAGAGCGAGTTCGACAAAAATGTGAGCGTTTTTCTTACGAACGTCTAGCCTTGCGTTATTCCGCGTTAGCGTGTGCGGATCCAGCGTTATATTTCTTTCGTGCATGGTACCTTAACCTTCTGAATGTATAGAAATTTGAAAATTGGTGGATTATCGGCTTTTTTAAATCGTCGAAATTATTTTTTTTGGTGACGCTTTGTTGGTTTTGTGGGCTTCCTGCTTGCATTGATTGATTGATTGGGGGGGGGGGCTGTGTTTGAGAGAAAATTGTTTGGTTCTATGATTTAGCATGCGTCTAAGCCTGGCGAGAACTTTGCTGGGATGTAAAACAATTTGTGCCGGAAGGACTCTTAACGTTGCAGTAGAACTGCTTTTTGGTTTGCTGGCACAGTTGTGATCGTATTAAGTAGTCATTTGTTTTGTTCCTTCTTCAGGATGTCTTTGGATCAAGAGCCAGAGCTTTCTGCTCGAGAGTGGCCTACCTTCTCTGACGACAGCGACAGCTCTGGATGCGCCCTGTCTTCCACCACGATCGTGGGACGCTGCGGAAACGCATGCGGCAGTTTTTCTTCAGCTTTGGCAACGTGCTCCATTGATGCCGCGTGTCGCGAAGAGGAGGAGATCGTTTACATGCCACGTAGCTATCTTCTGTTTGAATCTGGAGATTCGATGAGGAGGAAAGCCCAAGCCCCACTTGGCAGAATGATCGATGCATTCGGACAGCGCAACGGTGGGAGCGCGCTTCTCTCGAGCCCACCTGGATTCGAGTCTCATCTCAACTCAAGCAGGTTTCGTTCCTCTACGGCTCCTGCAGAAGCGGGCCGTCGTAGCGACGCTGCTCCGGCCAAGCAACGGTCGCAGTCGGTCGGCCACCCGCACAAGACGAAGAGACCTTCGAAGAAGTCAAAAGCGTTAGACTCCCTGACGCAAAACTTTGTAAAGTTTCTTTCAAAAAGCAAAGAACCGACTTCTACGTCGTGGCAACGTTCTATGCAACGCAGGAACACTGACAATTCTATATGGTACGACGTCAGCAGCACCCCCGGACGCCATCAATCTGCACTTCGGCATGGCGAAACGTCGTCCTTGAGAAAGCCCGCCAGGTATCTCAGCCAGCCAGCGAATTTGAACCATCTTCTTAGTTCAAATATAATGACGAGAGCCGCCGACTGTGACAAGTCCAAGTCAAGTGGCGAGCGCTCACCTGATAGTCTGTCTGTTCATAGTTCCAGCCGATCGTCCGATTCTTTCTGTTTGGAAGACTGCTTGTTCGAAAGCAGCAGTTTCTCGGAAACCTCGTGTGTGTCCCTGGACCAGATGTTGGCAAACTTTCAAAGCGACCAAGAAAATTCCATGATGTCGTATTTACTGAAGAGGTTTTCTTTATCGTCGGTAGAGCAGCCAGCCACTCAAGGGCCCGGTCCTGACAAAAGCCAGTTCGAGAAGACGCATTCTGTCGCGCAAACTGAGTTCTCTCGTCTAGACGGTCTTGAGCTGTCTGGCAACGCCGTGCTCGATGAATCATCGACATATCGACGTCAACGCCGCTTCATGCTTCCCATCCGCTTCAAGCGCGGCAGTAAATCTGCGCCGAAATCCGTCGCAGCCAGAAAGCGCTCGAACACAGCTCCTCCATTCCTCTTGTCCGACTCGGTCTTGGAAAGCTGCGACTCTTCTCTGGCCCTGCACGAAGAAGCAGCTGGAGCCACGAGCGTTTTTGGACTTGATCATGCAGATGCAGGTTCGATTTTACCTGGCACCGATTTGCAAAACATGCTCTGTAGCTCGGAGGTAGCTTCGTTTGAAAGGGAATGCAACGAGGCACCATCTTGCATCACACCAGTTGACGCACCGCAACGTGTTAGCAGCATCAAGGTTGAGCCAGACAAGACCGGTGATATTGCTCATTCTGCAGATCGACTCGCTACGAATAGAAGCCAATCGTTTGACCAAGCGTCTCAATTCACCCACGGTCAGCTCTATTCTAGTGATAAGGTTCTGACCAGCGGCGGACTCGCTGTTGATCCGCGCTCTTATCTGGATGGTCTTGGAGAAGTGTCCGGTGCAGGACGCGTAGGGCTACTGTTGGGCTGGTCTGAAACAGGTCGGCGCTGCGTGACGAGTTACGCGAGAAAGTGCATAAGTGTAGAAACGTGTGTTTAATTTAAGACCGCGATTTTTTTATGCCAACGCTTTTGTATATCTTTCAGGTGTTTTTATATACTCAGAATAATTATGACATGATTTAATTGCTATGAATATATCTAAATGCCCAGTTGTCTCTCTCTCTCTGTATATAT
>QQSS02183761.1:0-28670 GCA_003687565.2 Craspedacusta sowerbii | reverse complement strand
AATAATAATAATAATAATAATAATAATAATAATAATAATAATAATAATAATAATAATAATAATAATAATAATAATAGGTAAGGGGAGAGGGAAAGACGGGACAGCCGTCAGAATGACAAATAACCAACAAGTCACAAACAACCAAATAAACAATAACAAGCTCCGATCACATCATTGAAGAGAACTTATACTTATGCGCGAAATTGAGCGAAATTACAAGGCGCGAGGATGAGGCAAGCAAGATCGCAAGCAAGAAGCAAATTTACGATTAAGGAAGCTTTCATTATTCCCGTTTTGATACGGAATTTATCCGAGAATTAACGAATTCCTCATTGCAGCCGCCCATATCATGGATGTAAAGCTTGCGCAGTATCTCCTCAAACAGGCTCGACCCCAGGCCCTTAAAAATAAATATAGATAAGGTCTTAACTTGCAACAAAATCTTAGGACATAGGTCAAACATTAGACAACAAGGATCTATCATATCCAAAGCACTACTTGATATAAAAAATCTATCGCAAGTTCTAAAATGAACGATTATTTGGTGCAAACGAGAGGTCATACTGTAAATATCCAGATAGCTATGATTGCTATTCGAAATAAACGCATAATATTCAAAAACAAATCGAACACCCAACAAAGAGTCAACAGACATGGATTTTTGGACCACGCTCACCTGTCTTAAGATGACGTCCCTGGTGGCGACGTCATCGCGATAAGTTCGGTCAAGGGCGGGTGGAAACGGTATCGGAATGCAGCTGCGACCGATCTTAACAAGCGTGTCGCGATCGTAGCTTCTAATCTGCACGTGAACGTTCGTAGAAGCATCCTCGTGCGAAGGCTTTCTTGCTAAACGCGAAAACGCAAAGAGAAGACATCAGCCGCCTATAAAGTCACATACGTCAAGTCGATCTTACGTCGACGTTTCAGCGCGGTCATGATTCATCGGACACGCTAAACGTTTCAGCGCGGCCATGATCGACCGGACACGCTCAACGTTTCCGCGCGGCCATGACTGACCGGACGCACTCAACGTTTCAGCGCGGCCATGACTGACCGGACACGCTCAAAGTTTCCAAGCGGCCATGATTGACCGGACGCACTCAACGTTTCAGCGCGGCCATGATTGACCGGACTCACTCAACGTTTCAGCGCGGCCATGATTGACCGAACACGCTCAACGTTTCCACGCGGACATGACGGACCGGACACGCTCAACCTTTCAGCGCGGCCGTACATCGCAAGTCAATCCTGCCGGCAATTCTCCTCGCTCCCAACTCCATAAGCACGGCTAGACCTATTCACCTTCATGTTTGTTACGCTTCCGTATACGTACCGTTGCTACGAAAAAGTAGGCAGTCAGATCTCCGATCTTAGCCCGGATGCTGTATACTTACACTGTTTTCTATTTAACTTAGGAAATACCGCGACAAGGTCTTCTATTCAACCTAAAAAACATATACGGACGCGTGAACAAGAGTGTGTTTGGGTGAGTGGGGTATAAAATGGCGTGGAAACATTGGAGTGAAATGCAGAATTTTGCATGGGGTACTCCAAAGTCATGAACGTCCCTCCAGACTTGCCAATCAAAGTTCCCGATAAATATGGACAGGGGAAATGACTTTGAGAATGGGAATACTTCAATAGTAAAGCCAAATGGGAAAAGCCCTATTTATTCCTTACTTTCTTCTTCCTTCGGGTAAAGCTTGCTGTCGTGGTGTCATCAGAAGTTGACACGAGGAATCGCCGGTTTGCTAAGTCGGCCAGTAGGCACGTGCAAACATACCTTATGTCGAACAGCCTCATTAACACGGGCCTTGAGAAGTCCAGTGATACGGACTTAACAGATTCATGAAGAAGACGGAATGCGAGCACGGCTTTCAAGCCGACGGAAACTGATCGCCATACAATCTAATTGAGCATTAGATCAAACTAAATGCCTGAAAGAATAAATATAAAATCAAGCACCAGCAAGTAAGAGCTGCTAGCCATCGTGCAATTCTCACCTGCGGAAAGCGACGGCCGTTGCGGTCGCTCGGAAGAACTGGAACGGCGTAGAGGGGTCAAGCTGTTGCCGATCTCGCAAACCTCATCAAGCGTGATCTCTCTTCCAGCAAGCCCTCCGTTGTCCGCAATCTCCGACAACGTCATTATGATCTAGAACAAGCACGAAACATCTACGACAACAAACCAGACTCCATAAACCAAATTATATTGCAACTACTCAACGAATAACGCTACATTTTTTCCTCTATTATTTCCGACAAACAGCAACAGACCGACAAAAGCAGACAACGCAACAAAACAGCGGCCATCTTCAAACGAGACAGCCCACATGACGTCAGCCTACGATCTGACCCTAAATTGACAGCGCACATTCTGAACAACACTCTGTAGACATAGCGGGAGCAAGAAACTTCGGGAGCTACTTCTGTTACGCAACTACATGCCCATGCTGCTCAACTATCTCTCTGATGTTGATGTTAACGAGTAATCGACTAACTAGCGAAGAACTCATAGGTTATAAACTGCCGAGACAAGTTCCCGGTGCTTCTTGACAATTGAGTCCTGCCAGACACAATGGCGCCAAACATTGCAGTCCATATCCATGAACCCGACAGGAACAATGCTTTCTTGACTGCTGATGTTTGCAGCATCGAACTCCAGAAACCAAACAGCTAAGTTAAGGTGGAGATCGAGGTAAACGAGAGACACCGTTTTCCCTGATTAATGTCACCGAAAACGTTGCTAGTTGCGTTTCTTGCGCAGCTAGGACAAGAGACTTCATTTCACAGCAACTTGCCTCACTTATCCCGATGTCCTTTTCTAAAATCGTAGCGACTTTTAAAATATTTTTTGTTTGCTTTTAACCGGACTGAAGACTAACAAATATATACGCTGCAGAGCCTGGTTACTTTTAAGCCTCCCTAGACTTATATATACGCTGCAGGCCTGTAAATGAGAAGAGATACCCGAACTTTAAATTTTTTGAGCTTTCAGTAAATACAATTTATTATGGCAGGGCATAACTGGGCACAAAAAAACAACAACAACAACTCACAAGGGCAAATTCACAAACAAACTCATTAACTTGCCGCAAGGTGCTTTACGTCTGCGAAAGAAAGCTAACACAAGCGGGTGAACACAAGTAGTACGAACAACATTAGACAGGACATACTTAAAGAACTTTTACATACGAAACTAATTAGATGAATTACATTACGAGCTTAATTACTGAACGACCTACGTGAGCGAGCTAATGACATCGAAGGGCAGTAACAAAGATGGAGTGACTTACATTCACGTTGAGCTGGCGAAACATCTGCAGGGCCTTGGTCGCACTCTGCGAGTTTCCAGAGAGGAATACAGACCAACCTAGAGCATGAACATTGGACAAAAATAATCAACATATCCATCATACATAAACTGCCAGCACAGTTGTTTGAGTATACGCATATGTGAGTTTGAAGGATGACAGCTACACTTTACTTCTGATGCGGAATGCTTATTACAACTGGCACGATAGCACTCCTCGTTACTGACTTCGCTACAATCATGTTTTCTATTCCTCGATGACTCGATCACTTGACATTAATATGAACAACGAACAGCAGGAAAACAAAAAGACTAACAACGAAAAATCAATTAGTTAATCAATTACCTAACCCATTAGCTAATTAGTTAATTTACTAATCAACCCAAGGAGGTTTAATAGAACCTTTAATAGGTTTAATAGGTTTAATTAAACCTCCTTGAATCAACCAGTCCAGTAACGGGAGCAGTAAGTAGTGCTAGGGGGCAAAATGTCAGTTCAATTACGTGGGCTAGAGAAGATTGCTTAATTTGCTAAGCGCAGGTCCTACCATCACTTCCATGGACCAGTGCATACGTTGCACCGGAGGCTTGCTTGATCTTCGAGCAAACTCTCTGCAACCCGGCTTCGTCACGCACAGCTTTCATCATATGCTCCGGGACGGGAAACAAATAACCCTGCAGACAACACGACTAATTATGGGGGAATAAAAATTCACAGCCACATCAACAAGCAGCCGAAAGCCATAGATAACCATCAAAGCCGATCGCAACCACCCGAAGAGCAGGTACCGTCCGAAACCTGCCGCAAGTCCGCACTCAGTGCCGGCGCGCGCTCGAGCAGGCAAATCGTACGGCTGCCGGCAACGGCCATCGTAATCGCAATTACTTAAAAAGTCATTTATCACAAAAAACTGCGCGCGACATCTCAATAAAGCTCCAGTAATACGCAGGAAAATAAAGAAGACCCGAGTTTGAAAGTTTCGTTCACAAAACTATATCAACAAGAATGTGAAGAACGGCCGTTGATTAACCGCTTATCGCATACAAACAAGAGCTCACTTCCTTTGCTTCTAACTGCCCCAATTCCTCGAAAACCAGCTTTTTAGCATCCTATGAGATAAGGGGCAGCTAAACAAAGCATATAAAAGAAAACTAAGTAAACCAACCCACTGGATCGATCACTTGATGCACGCATTAAAAAACTGCCTTATATATATATACATGGCTAGATCGCTTAATCCCAAGATTCCCACACAGAATGATGCTAACATGAGTGTGAAACTATTAGCACCATACATGACCAACAGATTTTATGTAGACACCTGGCAACTTTTGCTGTCCCCTGTTATACACAATAAGACCTTTCCATCATCCTGCTCTTCAAACTGGAAGTACACGTTGAGCAGCGTCTAATGAACAAGCGCAAATAAAACACTGTCAACTGGGACACGCGACGATATAAAAACCTCGACTTATAACTATGCATATATATACATATATTTATATATATATATGTATATATATATAACTACCGACAGGCAACATCGTGCATGGAGTCATCCGGACCATGAATAACATCATGATCAACCCATAAGAGAATCCCTGTTCCGAAAACCGCCACCCACAAAGAGCATCAGCAATAGCTCGAACCTCGACAGTCTTCAACTTCTTCTCGTACTTGTCAAGAATTTGAGGAAGAGTTAAATCCAAAAGCGATGCCGTGACGCTGACAGTGTTGTTGATAATGTCATAAATCAGTGACTTGGCGATACTGAAAGAGATATAGCATTGGAAAGCCAACCTCGACATCAAAACAACACGACTATCACAACACAGTCACCCAAGCACTCCGACCTCGCATAACCAGGCGATTTTAAAGTAAGGCAGGATTTTAAAAATCCTTGACTTGGTCATATCTGCGCAGAAAATCTCGGACACACAATGCGCCGTTGCTACCTACAAGCTGCACATACATATCCCTACTGTGTAGGGCGGTAAAAAAAAACGCGGTTTTAATTTTATCATCAGAATATTTTTAACGGAAGTACTGCACAGCACTACAGCTTAAGAAGCAATGTCAATCCGAATAGACGGACTCTCGCAGAATGAGTTGAAAGGGAGACATGTGGCAACTTCCTGTAGAAGGGTTAAACCATCGTAACATCCGTATTCACTGGGCTGCAAATTGTACAATCAGACTTTCTAATGTGAGCAGCACGAATGTTCTCGCTCAAACAAAGACAAAAACACAAACCAAATACGCGCCATACCTGATTTGGCTGGCCGAACCAGATATTACCAGTTCTCTTTGTGGCTCGACTTTAGGCTGATTGACCTTTCTGACTGCAAGCAAAAACAAAAACCTTGGAAGGCCGGACAAAAAATCCCCCCAACTTGAAAGCGCCACCAACTGAAATGCCAAACTTCACAGAAGGAAGTTTTTTTTTTGTATTATAAGGCGTCGCGGTTCACCTGTATCCCAATCGGTTTACAGAGATACAGTTTATTAAAAAAAAAAAAAACAACAAGCTTGCCTCATTTTATGAAGGTCATCTCAGGCACAAAAACAACAAAGACAAGAAAACTTACTATTACACCAAACCATATCCTAGCAAATTCTGAATATATTCAATAGAACGCGCTTACGTAAGACATTAATACCTTTAGCTGAAAGCAATTTCTCTTTTTCAGCCTCCAGTTGGTCTCGAGAAAGATTAGATCTCACTCCAAGGGCTCCGATGACCAAGAGGTGTGCCGTTAGCATCGATTTCTCCGGTTTTTCATCAGCCTGGAGTACTAATAGCAGACGAAGGAAAAAAACGGTAAGTCGATCCGTCAACAAACACTAAGGCGTCACTGCGATGCCTAATACTTTATTTCGCCGAAGGCCGAAGTCGCATTATTGGGCATGCTTTCCGTCAGCAGTCATCATCAACAACAACAATAGCAACAACGACAACAACAATAGCAAGAGCAACAACAACAGATTTGCACTGCGGACGATTTATACACACACACATATATATATATATATATATATATATATATATATATATATATAAAGATGTACAAACACATGAATATGAAGAACAGAAGCACAGTTGCACTATTCAGAAATGAGATAAAAATGATTTTATTTACATCTCTTGCTCATTTGAATGTTGGCCTTAGACTGGATCTCCAGCCTTCGAATGATGGCCCCTTCATAGCCAACCACTGGAAGAGACCGTAAGGGTATGTTACCCAACAGAGAATACTGCAAACGTAGAACAATCGTAGCAAAATAGCACACACACTGGGTTCTAAAGGATTGATTCTTTAAAGTCCGCTACTCAACCAGGCTGATAAATACTTACCACGAGCATTGCACATCATACAGGATGCTACACAGTGGTTTCAAATCACAATAGAGACTTGAGCGCAATTACAAAACCACCCCGTAAGGCCTGCTTGCTGGTCAATTAGGGCATACAATTACTGCCTAGCGTCGGAGCTAGGTACTATACTCTCGTCACTAGATTCTAGCCAGTACATTGTAAGACACACTTTCGACTCGGAGCATGTGCTGCCTACTGCAGATGCTAATGCATCGTATCTCGCAAGCTTTAAAGTTTGCAATCATTTCAGAAGCCTTCTCTGGCATGAGACTAGCGATTTAGCTTTGGACTATGCAGTCATAAAACCAAAAAAAAACGGGAAAACGGGCATGGGAGGCCGTAGGACGCTTAATGCCATCAGAGACACTTTTTTTCTAACAAATATATGACAAAACAGATAAATAATTGTTGGGATCATCTTACACACGAGTTTTAGCAAACATCCTTATGGATTGCATTTAAGAAATGCCCATGAACGCTTGACAAGGCTTTAAAACAAATTATTAAAAATTATTACAATTTTAAACAAGGCTTTAAAACAAATTACTATCGGGGATGAGTCGACGTCTGTTTCAAGATGACAATAAGAGTTGGTGAACTGACTCAGCACGACCTTTGTTTCAGGATCGGCACATATAGATCAGCCTACTTTGACTGCACCAGATTCAACAGCTCAAAAAAAAGTTCAAGGTTCAACCAAACTTTGGATCTCTCTCTGCAAGTTTCGAAAAAAACTTGACAATTACAATTCAAAAAGACTTTTTTCAGATAATGCCGGAGTAGTCTTGAAACCAAATAACCTATCGCATGTTAAGTCAATTGCAAATACATAATACCCACCAAGATACTTGCAATCCAAGCGTACAGACTTTACAGCACATGCTATAACATTTTCGAAGAATATCGCATGTATCTGGACTCTTCCGAGAAGGTCTCCCACCTAATAGGCGGACTCCGTCCGGGCCTTCGTGATGGATGGCGACCTTTCCGGCATTTCACAGACGGCGAACCAGACTAGTTTCAGAAGACCATAATTCTGTTTTTGAAAATAGCCTGCGCATTTCCGACGTTAGCAAGGCGTATTTCCGGACAGCGGGACTCAATGCAGGTCCACTTAATTATATCTTCTTTGCCCCAAGAAAAGGTTTGGCCATGCTTTAAAACCGTTCGGGACTTTATATATTATTTTTTTGTAGGCTCAGGAGAGCCTCAAGAGATCAGGAACAAGATTTGAAGAACATAAGCGGCGGAATAACCCCAATTGTGAAGCACATGATTAATAGTAATCAATGGTGTTTCCTTGAATAAGGTGTATTGGCAGAGAAATAATAATCTAGAGTTTCTTGATAACAAGCCCTTGATGAGCATGTGAGACCTCTTTAAGTGCTGGTATGGTGTTACATATCCTAAAGGTGTTCTGAAACTTATTTGCTTATAAAAATAAAACCCTGTGGATTCCTTTTTTTTCAGATTTCATTAGTCATACAGATGCAAGAAGCTTGAACTCTGGAGAAGTACAATCAATCATGCTAAGAATATATATAGCAAAATATATACATCTGCATAATTAAGCATTACCCTACCAAACAAGTAACCAGGAATTGGAACATAGGCAATCACTTCAAAAAATTTATATTAATTATGATACCTCTGCCAACACATCTTTCAGGAACAGTAATAACTTCCTCTAGAACTTCATCATTTTGGCCTGTCCTAAGCAAAGACACATACACATATAGATAATTTAACAATTTATACTCAATCACACAACGAACGCAATTGAATGATCAGTATGAAAATGTAGAAGGCGCAAAAGCAACAGAACAATGCAGATATTCATTATGTTACCACACGATATCCAAATCCGTGACTGAACTGAACATGAGGCAGTGGGAAAAAGAAAGAAAAAGTGATTTTACTCTTAACCAAAATAATGGATGGCTCCAATATACATAAGAATTTTCCAAGCTCAATGATAAGAAGGGATTATTTATTAAGAAAAACAGTACTTTTTGCCAAGCACATAGTTTTTGCAGACACAATTACTAAGCAAGCTTTTTACTGCTATCAATTTATTCCAAGTGGCATGACAGTGGTTTGTGTCACACACAAGAACTTTGCTTTTCCAAGTATGGAATGTGGCTTCAAAGCAACGCAAAGGAAGACCTGCTTCTCACAAGCCTATGATTAAAAAACAAACAAAATTTTTATTGTGGCTTGAATGACTTATTAAAGGGAAAATGCTACTAATGCAAGCCAGGATTGTTATTGCTTCTTGCTACTGCCGCCTATTCTTATGCATTTACGGCCTCAGTGTTTTTAAAGGAAATACTTACTAAGAACAGATGCATTACTAAACTAGTTGACGTGACAATACAAGTTTACCGCACCAAGAAATGGAGGATGAAGGGTGTTTGATAAGACCAATAAGTGATATTGAAGATTCAGAGTCTGCCTAACTCTATAGATTCAAAGAGGAGGTTCGCTCAGCAACTATGCATATACCTCTTCACTAGTATTTTCAATATCTGAAAATACTTCTTGTGTGTCAAGCCACTCGATATCTTTGTAAAGAGCTCAGTAACAATTGCCTGGCTAGCACAAGGCATCAGAGATCAATACAACTCATGCATGCAAATACAAGCAAGAATCTTCATAGTCACACCACATAAAATGGAAGATATTTTAGTTTGCATGATAAGATAAAGTAGAAAAATTATAAACATGAAAACATTTACAGAAGCAGATGCTCAGAATATCTTCAAAGCCGCTTTTATTACCTAACCGAGGCAGTTCATAACATAAACAGATCCAGTGCTACAGTACTGCAAGCTGCCCTTATTCCCTATCCAAAAGACAGTTTATTGAGGAGCAAATTCTACAGGACACTGTGATAGCGCTACTAGCACAAACTGCAATTGATAATTTTAGCACATATATTTAGTCAAACACATAAGCATGAATTGAAAAAGTAGATTCTTATCAAAAGCAGCAATTTCTTGAGGCTTAAATAGGCCAAAGAACATTTGCAGGGCCTAGAGATAATTTCTATCCATCTCCATGAGCTTCACTTCAACAATTATCATTTATTCAAGGAGCATATATTCCAGCATATCCAAGCCAAAAAAAGTTATAGAACTTTCTAATCAACAGGAACTAAAAAGATATTGAATTTTATAAGAACCTTTGCCTCTGACACTTCCTTATAATCTAATAGACAAAGACAAAGAAACTTACCATCCATTGACTGACCCTCCATTGGACAAAAAATGCTCTTCAGAAGAACTCTGAACATATTTTTGCACATTATCTTCTATACCAGTATGCACCCCACCAAAAACACCTTTATCTGAGTGGTATTGACCGTCAGGTTCAGATCCTACTTGGAGACTATCACAATTCATAGGTAACTCAGAAGGCCTATCATTTGATTCGAAAACACAGTCATTATCACTAGAAATTTCCTCTAAGCTAGACAATGATGTACTGTTGTAAAAGATTTCTTTAAACTTGGGATAAGGTGTTCTTTTTAAGATCTCTCTCACACTCTGTAAAACAAATTGCTGGGCAGCAAAAATTTTTCTGTAGGTAATGGGAAATAAGTCAGCAACAGATGACCCATTGCAGGCTACATATTCAATGATATCAACTGCAAGCATATTAGCAAAAACCGAATGAGGATGTAGCCTAGGGTATATTAAGTACTGCCGCAAATGCTGCACACATGTTTTTGTGTTTGCATTTGAAATGTTGTTCTTCGTGAAGTAGAGCAGAACAGAATATAAAACTTGTACTAGAGTGTTGTTCCACATATGGGGACTGCACAAACGGGAATAGTTGGATACTTCAGGAAGAATTTCTTGAAAAAATACGCTACTGCCAACTAAACTTGCTGCAGCGGGATTCAACACAAAGCATTGATAGAGGAAGCTGACGACACCCGCATCAGTGCCAACCAAAATTTCCAAATTCTGGATTCTAAGGCGGAACTGAAGTCTGTGCTTCGTAACAATATGCTGCAACTTCACAACAGTAGTCATATCAAAGTCATGAAATAGCATAGCACCTATAGGATGGTCTTTGCATGCAACTGCTTGTAGGCAATTCTCGTAAAGCAAAACCATTACAGTATCGCAGTAGACATCAGTAATGCAATCACTCGAAACAATACGCTGGAGCTTCTTCACAAGAATCGGGGCTCTCTCCGAATACAAGGCAAAAGAAATCCTTCGGATATCATCAAGGAGAAGACTCCAATACTCTTCATTCTTATCACTGTCTAATGTAACATTTGGTTGCAAAGCAATTTGTGCTATTTCACTTGGATCCAGTGACTGCGTCCTTCCATTAGCATCAGTCATTCTGAACCATGCTTAATTTCAACTATACTAACTACCGCTTTCAAGCATCAAGGGGCCTGTAGAGAGTGATATAGATATAGATTTGGGTTAAACTCCATACAAAGTTCAGTTCTTCTGTTCGCAACTCAAAACTTTACAGGAAGCCATGCGTAGCTTTCTCCCAGCCTGGTGGAGACCTGGAGCAGGAGACAGGAGTGTAGCAAAGGTGCTCCCACCACAGGCTGCTGCAAGACACGTTCGTGCGTAGGGAGCACCTTCGGCAGCCTGTGGTCTTGAGTCAGAGACAGGGATAATCATATACTCTATATGGTATAAGATGCCTACCTTGGCTTCGGATGACAAACGCAGGCTAGCAGGGATGTAAGGAGCTTTGTAGCAGATTGCTAATGCGAAAAAGGCCCCTTGATAAAGTTCATAGTCTGTTTTGTTTAAAGCAAATGTAACCATGCCATTTTTTTTAAGGATTGATGCACGGTAACGGAAACAGTTTTTTATTTGGAACCCTAGTAGGCAAGGGTAACGCGTTTGACTGCCGTGGGTTGCGTAAGAATAGCCGGTTATAAATTTCGTTATACGCTGAAAATTGAAGTGCGCTTTCATAAATTTTTCTAAACATATTTATTCAAAATTGCCTTCCGTTCTCACGTTCAAATAATTGCTACTACGCACGTTGGCATGTGGTACTGCACATGCCAAGAAGAGCTGCACAAGCACGTTTCAATTTAGATACGCTGCGTAAGATATCGTTGAATAACATCCTTCAGAGATATAAATATTTGCGCTTATTGCAGGAACACCTACAGAAGTACATTTCAATATGAATAAACACATTACTTTTGACTTATTATATTGCCCAGAAGTTCTAAAGTACGTTAAGTACAATCGTAAGCGCTATCACCAGGACACCTACATAATATGGGCTCATACTATGAGTGCATGGCAATGAACATATGTTCCATAACAAACTTCATGTGATTCGCCTTTGACAAAGGCACGTGAGGTTGTTGTTGGAGTTCCTCGGATGCGCAGTCTGTCGATCGTCGGCGACAGCAAATGAGACCAGTCGTATTGGTTGAGCCTCTAAAGGAGCTAAAGAGCTCGATACGTGCCCTCAAATGGAGGCAGGGACTACTGGTCGATGCTCCAACGATATTGTAACTGACATCGCACTGTCTCCCTGTTACCAGGTGACACTCTTCTTAAAGTCCTTCCCAGCAGACAACGAAGTCGTACTGTGCTGCTTAGGTCATCTAAGGAGATTTGCCAAACATGGTAGCCACAAAAATTTGTCAAATACCCTGCTTGCCCACCGACCGCCTGTGAAGGCTCTCCTAGTTGGCCGGCACGTGAGGTACTCTGCTGCTGCGCTGAGACTAGAACCGCTATTCGTCACGAGATATTGGTCAGCAAAATAACGTGGCCGCCCAACTAGGAGAGCCTCTCCGCGATATTTTGCGACAACGTGAAGACGTTTCAGTTTAAGGAAACAAAACAGTTTTTTTTTTTGAAAATTAGAATAGGAGACGTAGTTCTCGTGCACGACCGCGGGCCGCGGATCTTATGGAGACTAGCTAAGGTAGTAGAGTTGATAGTTAGTCAGGATGGACTTGTCAGAGGTGCTAAAGTGCGTGTGGGAGTAATGCGGGAGGGGCGTCGTGAGAGCGCGACGATGGAGCGTCTGTTGCAGAAGCTGTACCCCCTTGAAGTCAGCTCAGAAGGGGAGGAGGTGGTTCGGGACCCGGAGCCAGCTGACGGGGGATCTGTTGGACCTGGTGCTTTGGAAGGGGAAACCTCATCGGGCAGACAGGACGGTGGGAGCCCAGTTTGACCTCTATGAAACATGGTTTGAAAGGGCTTAAGGAAGCTTTAAATCTAGCCACGTCGCGGGCCTGCAATCTTCCTCGGAAATCAAAACGCGCTGCTGCTTTAGACAGTGATTTTCTTCGCAACTACACGAAGCAAATTTAAGCATTTTCAGTTAGAATTAGCTTGCAAATGCGAATACGTACGAAAAGAAAAAGAACAGCAGATCGAGGCAAATGCGCTGGTGAAGAAAGACGAAAAGAAAAGGGTGCCGATCGAGGCGGATGCGTTGGGGAAGAAGTACGGTGAAGAACCACCGATCGAGGCGAATCGACACGTCAAGAGCCAGATTAGAAATGAAGTTATTCATTTCGGCGGCAGTGTAGAAAATGTGAACCCGCAGGGTAGGGAAGACGTGGTGTGTTGGCGATCGGGTTCTCCCCGGCCGTTCGGGGGCGGACAGCACCGGCCCTGCAAGGCTTTGGTTTTTTGACGGCAATAGCCGCAAGCTATGTTTTTGTTATATATTAAAGTATATAAAGCTAAATGTTATTGTAAGTCAGTCAGTTGGTGTTGGGGAGTTGGAGCGCAGCTCAGGAGAAAGGTTATTTTGTAAGTTTCTTGTTCTTGTTCTGTTCGTGGGGCTGTACTTGTCTGGGTGCTGGACGGTAGTCTCTTGATCGGTTGATTTGGTTTGTGGACGGCTTATTCTCTGTCGGAGCGACTAAAAATGTCCTACTTAACACCAATGTCCTACTATGTCACTTGTCGTTAAAGGTAATCCGCAAGTCCTTAACTAAATACCTAGCAAGTCTTTTCGCCTGGCTTTCTGCGAATCGGCTTACACTGAGTGCCAAAAAAATTGATCTTGTACTTTTCAAGCCACCAAGCAAAAAAGCTGACTTCCGACTGACTATTGTCCTTGGAGGCTCAAAATTATTTTTGTCCCACCAGGTAAAGTATCTAGGGGGTCTTGAATGACGAGTCTCTGACTTGGAGGCCTCATATCACAAAAGACTCTACGAAACTGAGCAGAATAGCTGCAATATTATCAAGGGTACGCCCTTATGTACCGTTTAGCACCCTTAAAAGTCTTTACTACAGTCTATTTCAATGCAACCGGACATATGGGTGCCTCGTATGGGATGTTCCTAGTAAAACCGTCCTACACAGACTATATCGTATGCAAAAGCAGACGATAAGAATAATCACTTCCTCTGACTATCATTCTCCGACATCAAACCTATTTGCTAAATAGCAAATTCTTAAGCTTGAGGATGTAATAGAACTAAACAGATGTCTGCTCATGTACGATTGGAAAAATGGCGACTTACCGATGTCTCTGAAATCTCTCTTCTCCGTGCGATCACATTCTAGAAAAACAAGAACTGACGGACGTAGAATGCTCCATGTACCCAGAACAAGAACCCTTATTTACGGTGATCGATCATTAAATGTCACTGGCCCGCAAACTCTAAATAAGTTGATTGACTTGGAGATAAACATTGGTACTAGTAAAGCAGTATTCAAACGTCAATAATATACTCTCCTTACTTCGAAGTATTAGGGAACGATTACATACAGATGCGTGCTTAAAGTCATTCCGGCCTGATGAAGATTCAATTTATAGAGTATTTTCTTTGTCTTGAACGAGGTTGTGTTTAACATTTTTAATTTTTATTAAAATTTGGTTACGCATACTCCAATCAAGATGTATTAAGGGGTTCTTTAATTCCGATTAGCTTTGCTAATACGAGACTTTCTTCCCATTATGTGACTCATTTTCATAACTTCCTTGTAAATTTTTTTTATACGCAAATTTGGGAAAAGATGCTGCTGTTGTTGTTGTTGTTGTTGTTGTTGTTGTTGTTGCTGTTGTTGTTGTACTGAAGAACAATTTTTCATCTAGGAAAAGGGAAGCCTCACATACTGTACTAGAATAGAAGTGGCAATGCCCCGCGGATGTCAATGCACGACGAGTGACTAAAAACAAGCGACAATAGTGACTAATTAAAATATGTGATATAGGGGCAACACTAATCCCATTCTTGACTCCGCACACACCTTGAAATGCAAACAGACTGCATATAGGAATTACTTCCATAACACCGTTTGGCTATTTTCTTGTTGCGTACATAAACTTGCAAAAAGCTGGTGAAAAAGTAGGGAAAATGAAGGTCTTATGTGAGCTCGTAATGAGTTACTTTTCAAGTGAGTTAGAACCCCTCGGCTAAAATAAAGCGGCATACTTCTAGTGAGAAAAGCTACAAGGAAGCATTTGATACTGGCAAAAGAAGATTTAGCATTTCTATTGGAGGCTCTTTTTCTTGGCACAAGATAAATTTGCACTGCTGCCAAAGAATGTAGAACCATAATCACCTTCACAAATGAGTTAAAGAAGTTTCTCCTTTCATTCAGTCACTACCAGAACACATCGGTATCAATTAAATCTCTAAATATGACTGAGCTTGTACGTAATTGAAGTTGAAAATCACCACAGATGACCATTGTAGTATTTTCTGACTTGGTAAACACTTCTATGAACGCACATTACATAGGTTATGCTTATCAACTTTTTTGTTCTATCCCCTTCTAGCCTCTGTGGATTCAGGATGTACCTATCGGGTTGGATGGATGTACATCCATTTCCTATATACTAGCCGCACCCGTTTCAGTGCTACCCGCCCTTTGTTATGGTGCTCCATGAAAAAGCCAATGATTTTTCGGAGAACCAAGCCATCCTAAATATGATCTTGATCTGGACTAAACGCAGCTTCGAATGTTCGCGAACGTATCTTTTGTTATGAAGAAAGCTTTGATTAATTGTTATATATGGCAAATATATGACGGAAATAAGAGGAGTGTTCGCAGTAGATGTAGTCGAAGTAGTAGTAGTAGCAGTAGAAAATTGTACTAAAAAATAGTCCCCAAAGACTGCGCAAAGCATTCCAAGACTGTTGTACTTTTTACGTGAATATGCTGGTGGGTGATTTTGATAAGTATGAAAAACATTTAAATCAAATCCCAAGGAATTTCAACCGTAACAAAATTCACAAAATATCCACTACAATTTATTCAAATTGCTTCAACATCGTTGATCCTACTGCACTCAGCAACAATTAGAAGTTAGCAAACGTCTTAAAAACTTCAGAAGGCTACGATCAATTATTAAAGGAAGTTTGCGATAAATTAAACTGCGCAAGAATTCAAATGGAGTAAGGACATACCTGTTGCGGAGGATGCATGCACAATCATTTCATATGTATCAGTCGCACTCCAATCTGTATATATGCTAATGGCTTTCTTGGAGTCCCATGCTAAACTTGTGATGATCTGGACTAAAAGTAGCTTCGTATTTTTGTGAGCACATCTTTTATTACGGGTCACGTTCCAAGAATCGGATGGTTTTGGACAGTCACTTTGCTGACGCACCGAACATACAGATGGACAGGTAAAGTTGAAGCGCTGTTAGCTTCACTCTTAAGGATGTCAATAATAATGATGTGTTGCTCTGCATATTTTTGTTTTCTTCTTCTTCGATTATCCTGAAGATGGTTCAAGAAAGGATCGAAGCTAATTTCTAACCTATCAGGACTTTTGGTATTTGATGTTTGTGCCGATGTACTGTGCAAATCCTAAATTCTGTTGCATGCTCATGGTGATAGCGATAGCGATGTTAACAAAAACGTTATTCTTGCCGCCATCAAGTTCACCGTAGATGAAAAGAAGTTTTCCTAAATATGGTTAGTGCCAGTCTTCAATCGGCGCAATTCTTGAATTGGGTTTTCTAAACTATTTTTTTAATTAATGCGTTTCCTGCGTGGAATTGCATTTTTTAAAACTCTGGTCTCCTCATGGGGGTCTGCTTTACTTTATTTTTGATACATTATTTTTGTTATGTGTATTTCAGCATTGTTTTTATTTTGAAGGTTGTTATTCACTATACGCATTAAAAACCTTGCAAAGCGCTATTCATTGTCTTGAAAATTCGCCTATTGAGGATCTTATGTTCTTCCGTCACATCTTACCTTTGTCCTTCAAGCGTACTCAAGGCACGGTGGAGTTGAAGGTCATCCTGGAATGTATTTATCTATATTTTTTTCCGTGGGTTTCTCCACACAGAAAATTAAATGAAGTCCTGACTCGAGGAATGATGTGCTAGCGTACGCAGCAACCATTTGCAAGCTTAGGGGTCATCCATAAAAGAAGTCCACACATTTTCGGCAAATTTTAACCCTCCCCTACCCCTTGACGAACACGGGAGATAGCCATCTCAAGCAAATAGTTAAGATGCGGAAACAAAATTTGTCAATAAATTCACGCTAATGCTGACATATGCAAGACTGGACTAAATGTTGAGCAGGGACACTCTAATACTTGGGGAAAGCAACACTAATAAAAAGAAACAAGTCTTCGCGCTAAGCAAGAAAATTAATGTATTATTATGGAGATAGAGTTAACATTGATAGAACTGAAAAAAAAAATGAAGCTCAAAACAGATATTAAACAACAGCGCAAAAAGTAACGACAGGTAAAACTTAAAAATAAAATTTTGTTAGTACTACTTAGGTTAGCATGTCGGTTGTAATCATTATTTGTTCAATCAGCTAAAATTAAGATTGTAACCATTCAAACAATTTGCGCATAATGACGACATCTGCAGTCGAATACATAAGTCTCAATATTCGGCTTCTCAGCTATGTTGAAGCAGAGATGATGAGCAACTACATGGCTTTGAAGGCTTGCGTTGATAGATATTTGCCTCAGGAGCAGATTCTCTTGTGGATTTGCACAGCTACAGATTGAAAGTACAGATCGAAGGGCATGCGGTTGCAATTCTTTTTAGGCTGACCACTCAGTGCAAGATTCTGGAGCAGCGATCCGTAGGTACCGCTGCCACTGCCGATAGGTGGCAGCCCAGATGCCTCCTTCCTCATTAAAAAAAAGCTACCGGTGCTGGGATGAACCGATTGGGACCCACTATATTTTAGTTGGTTGAACTCTTGTCGCAGCCGGTAAATCATCGCACGTAACAAACCCGCGAGAAATCCTCGAGGGCTGCTCATGTTTCCAAAAAAAATTTGCAGTGGGAGCTGACGGTATGGCGGTCGTGTTGGGTGGTTCAATACAGCGTGCATGTGCGTTACAGCCTTCATTGACAGCCTAACTCCAAACTTAAGCTTGTGTCTCTCCAGCCTTTGTGAGGTTAGCTTTCTTCATGTCTTGATCGTCCTACCATGGCAATCCAAGTGAGATCCAAAATGATGGTGGGGAAGAATAAGCCTCGCTGCATTGTAAGCACGGAGACGACTTGCATGGCATTCAAAGAACATAGCATCAAGATTATTGTCCATAAAAAAAATTTACACGTAGTATTCAAAGTTTCAGATAGCCTGGGTTCTCGTCCGGGCCACTATCAACGGTAAGTATTATGACGCAATTCATTTATGTGCCAGCATCAACGACTCAAAGTCCTCGACCTCTGACCGCGCAGAGTGGACGATCCTAGACGTACCGTGGATGGAATTTCCTACTTAGTCAGTACGTGCCGCATCCTCGAAGCTGTCAAGAGAAACTAATACATTAAGCTCTACGGAAAGTGTGACAGCGCTTTTGTTATCTCGTTTAACACTCCTGATAAATATTGAATGTCACACGACCATTCTTAATAACATATCCGACATACACTGGCGGCATCAGTTTATGCTTTTCTTTAGCTGCGCAGTGGTGGTCCGGTGACTGAATACTGTATTCCAGACCCATGGAAATGGGCGGCTGAAAGACCTAAGCGTACTCGGGCATGCTCACCTTGGCTATTAAAAAAATCTTCTTGTACCAATGTACTTCCCTGTACCAATGCCAAGTCCTTCAAATAACTATTGCGGATACTGCAAAATAAGCATCGGTATGCTCTTTGCGCTAAGTGCTTGCAGCTTCGAGCAGTTTTACCGGGACAGAATTCATACGCCTTAAGGTAGTTGCGTGCCAAGAGGCGAAGATATGTTGCAGATCGGCTCATAGCCGGTAGCCAAGACTTAGCAATGTTGCGTGCATTGCCAGACTTATTCGGTGAGTCGACGATCATCATCAGCTCCACTTGCAGATACGATGTCCACAATTGACTTCAACAAGTCAGACTTATCAGTATCAATGCTTAGGCGGCTACATGTTCCCACATTCAACTTTTTAGTCTAGTTGTTGCTGCAGGTCCTCTGAGCGAAAGACTTCCATCGCTTGGTTATGAGCCCAACTAGCTCAAAGTTTGTCAAGTTAAACTCCTCTAGCGTTATCTTCTCCGCCTGTTGCTTACTTTCTGCCTTTGCTGACGACTTGTCGGAAACTGCTTGGTGTTGTTCATCCTTGACGAATGTTGGCTTTAAGGAAATATTTACTACTGAGAAAGGCTGGTTCAGTATTGCATAGCAAGGTCCATTCTTACGTCGTAGCATCTCTCCACGTTCATGATAATATATACCACATAGGAATAAGCGCTGAGCTCTTTCCCAAGCACACCAACAGAACGCCAGAAGCTTATTGCTCTAAGCATCTGAGTGTTCCGCTTTGAGCTTAGAGTTTTGTACCCTGGGCTTTGAACTCCATTTTGCAATTTTTACTGCGGCCAACGCAATTTAAATTTAACAACATACAAGCGTGAAAGGCCTCGTCTTTCTTGGAGAACCATGCCATAACCGAGAGTACAATCTTATGGGAACCCTTGACAAAAACCCTATTGCTATGATATTTGTTATAATATTCCTTGCTTGTAATTTGTTTTTCTTTTCCGAAAGATAACGAACTTAGCAAGACATCCACACACACAAACGCTTCAACCGTCATTTTCTGGAAGGTTTCTATCACGAGACTTCAGAAGCAAAGGGAAGTGATGCAGGGGTTTCACTCAATATTTGACCAGTTCAGATGCGGCAGTTCAATTAAGATCAGGCTGAAATAGCTTTAAGACAAAGCCTTTGCATAAAATCTTTAGCCTGCTTTTCTTCTTACGTTGGACGTCGTTTATGGATGACCCCTTACTTAAATGTAACATGCCGTCACAACAACAGTCTTCGTTCATTAGAGTCAAGCTCGTGGTCCCATGATGGCGGCAGGTAGATTCACATCCGGGACTGAGTAAAGTTGCGAAATCCTATTTTTAAAATATGGATCATTGAGGCTTTTTGTCATGTATGGTGACATCGATTTGCTGGGAGTCGCTTATTATCCGCTGTCCTCATTATGGATGTAATGTTTTAATTGGATATGATCTAAAGGAGGGATATCTTCTATTGTTAGATACCCTGTTGTTAGTACTTGTTAGAATTGGCGGGACGTGAAGTAGCGCTACTTTAAAATCGTTTACGGATTGATCTTCTAAGTTAATTAAAGATAGCCAATATGATTTTATTCTAATCTGTTGCAAGATGTGTCACTTTCGACTCGGGATTCGGCTAGTATATAACACGACAAAAGATTAGGTTGACAATCAGGATTATTAACTGGTAGGGCACTAATTAAAAAGTTAAAAAATAGGTAAGTATGAAGTTGTCTTTGGTGTCAGAAGGGCAAACAAATGGAATGGTAATATTATTGTAGTAGCGATGATCAGCAATACTGCGCTAGCTAGTCTCTGTGCAAGTTATAAAACTGCTGACATAAGGTACACATTGAAAGTACACAAACATGCCAACCAAGCTGTTCAAATCATGTGATCAAGCCAGGATGTTTTTTTTTCAATCAGAAAAAAGAAACGCCCCAACTACAAAATGCTTGATGATTTACGCCCAGACACATGTGCCTAGGGTTTGATTAGAGCTCCTTGTTTATTATATTAAACACGCCACATCTCGACTCATGTGTTTAAGACACCTGTGGTTAAGTCGCTAGAATTGGCATGTGGGTATACTGCTATAGATTGGTTTTTGTGTTATGGCTAAATGATATCTGCTGACCTCAGCTCTTTTTAACCTCATTCATATATGTTTCATTTGTGCATAGTAAATACTGTTGTGGTAAAATCCTGCTCCTGCTTTTGATCTTTTTGGTAATTCTAACTCAGGTTTTTCCGGATTGGAAATCATCTGATAGTTTGTTCTTTTAAATGTTTTTTTCGTTGATAAATTGGATTCTTCTGATTTAAAAAGATGGGAAAGATCTCGAACAATAAAAACTGTTTTATGTTAGTTTCAATGTGGTGTGGTGAAATGGGTGAGGACATGTAAATAGTCACCAGCTTTTCTCTTACCTAGGTGTCAGTTATTACAAAAATTTAGATGGATGAGATAGATGAAAAATTAAGATGGATCATGTCTATCATATATATATATATATCTATATATATATATATATATATATATATATATATATATATATATATATATATATATATATTGGATTTGCTTTTCCGATCAAATTTTTGCTTGCAATGGGAAACCTCTTAATAAAAAAAACATCCCAAAGATGTCGAAGGATACCCCACTGATAAGTTAGGCGCCCCAGGCAGCCCTCAAACACTTACTCTGATTGCATGCCTTTGTCATGTGCATTTTTGAAGGACTGTCCCTTGTGTGATAACCCACTTGCAATGTAAATAGGCATTGCCCGAGACTGGCGTTTATTAGCTTATGCTCATCTTAAAGAGCAAACCAAATTTATTTTATTTTTCTCTTTTAGTAAGCATGGATTAGGCGGAGTAGACGAAATGGCGGGAAAACTTCAGGAAATTCCTGAAAATGCGATATGCGGCAAGTCGTTCGAGATCTTGTCGCTCGTGACGGCTGACATGCCAGTACTTCTGAGAGCTCTCGCTTGTCACCGACAGCCTCCAGAATAGACCAACGGACTCGTCGGTGGAGGACCGTGCGGCATCTCTCCCAACTTCAGGCGTATCTGCAGATGGTTCCTTGGAGGAAGGTACGAACGCTAAAAATGGACAGAAGAGAAAGAGGGAAGGCGCCACTAGGAAAGATTGCACTACCCTTCTGATGGCATCCACAAACAAAGACTTGGAAAAGATGAGAATATGATGCAGATATTTGATTTCTGCTAAGCCTGTCATAAGTCTTGAAATTTTTGTCCGCTAACAAAAAACGCATCGCAAAAATGCGAATCCTGCAGTTGATAAATGAACTTCTTGGAGATGACGTCCAATAAATGGTATTGTTGCGAGATTGTAACCGATTTGTTTTTTTTTCCCTAAGGCGACACGTCAACATAACGCATTTAAAGGAAATCGTCTATCGACCATGTCAGCCATTTGCGTTAACTTTACCACGAAAAACTGAAAAGGTTTGCAAATAATTACAAACGCAGTATATTCAAAAATGGAAAAAAAACAGGCGTAAACACTGAATTAAAAAACGTCACTCATCAACAGAAGTAAACGATGAATATAAAAATTTATCAAAGTTATTGGAACCGGCTGGTCGTGGGAGTGATACTAATCCGCTGGTTGGCTCTGCGTGGGGCCATGCTCCTAACCGGAAGTCTCCCGTTGTATCAGAATCCAATATTTCCGCAGAGCACTACTGATTTCTGTTAACAAATTTCGTTCCATCCATCAAAAAATTTTGGAGGACCACTGCTGCTTTTACACCCATTTCAACTAGTTCTACTCGTGCTATGATGGGCCTCCTGAAAACTTGAAATCTGAATGCCAAGAGCCCTAATGCGTTTTCAACAACTCTTCCGAGTTCTTGGCAAGCGGTAGTTCAATACCTTTTTTAGTCTTTGTATTTCTCACGGAAAAGGCTTCATTATTGCGCCTCGTCTGCAACAAATAAATACGGGAAAATTTCTCTGCTAAGTCCGATTCCATCGGGAGGCGAAACGTCCAGGGTATTAATGGTTATGTCGTAATCTAACTCGCTGCTACTGAAAATGCCACGGTCACTGTTGCGACCCAATGCGCCGATGGTAAATTCATAATTTGTATCGCACACTGCCATCAATACCAGCGAGGGCGTTTCGCTTATAGTTAAAATATGAAGACCCTGAACTTGCTGCAGCATGCACAACCACGTGCTTCCCATAAATAGCTTTGAAACCGCCACCTCTCAAATCCTTAGCACTTTGGCGGGAGAACGAAGCTTAAATGGAAAAACTACAGTCCAAGGAGCAACCCTGGCAGCGATGGCAAACGTGGGCTCTTACTAAAAGCGTTGCACCCGTATGTATCTTCAGTGTGCTGTGCCACAAAGAATGCTATATGCATAGATCCCGCTATCTGATTGATTCGTTACCCTTTTCCCTCTAAATTTCTAATTTAAAATTTCTTTATCAATCTTTTTGACTTGATTCATGCAGTTCCCAGCATCACTTGGTGACAAGTCGATGTCATTACTTTTGTTTTGGTTTGGCCAGGTTATTCAAGGGATGACCATATTTTGGAAAGGCCCCTTCCCGAACTTAGGTGCTGTCGGATTGCATGGTAGGCTAAATGGTTGTGGTTTGGTTTTGATTCTAAAAAAATTGTTGTAGAAAAATTTGCTAGTGCCTTCAGGTTTTCGTATCACGTCTGTAGAAGAATGCTGCCCAAAAATCTTCTGTCCAAACACTTGCATGGGAGCCTGAACCAGCTGTTGATTTTCAGGCAGATGCCGGCCCAATAGCTTCAGTTTCCTCGGTAGTACGTGATCACACTGACCATGCTGGTTCATTCATTTCGCGAATGCTATCGTCGCCATAACGTTCAGCCATTCAACTGCGGTGCCGCTGGCTTGGTGGAGGGCTTCTAGCCCCCCGTCTAACTTCTTCAGCTGGAAATCGCCAACGATGTGCGCCATGGCCTGACGCTATCCGAACTGGCACAGGTCCGATCGTGCCATGCCCCAACGATTCAGGCTGGCTCGGCAGGTACCTTGGCCTGTCCGGAACCGGTTGAGGAGAGACCAGGGTTGTCGTAGCAGGTCAAAACCAGGTTGGCGGATGGTAAGGTCTGACACTAACCCATGGTTGACCACTACAGCTTTCGCCCATTCATCCTTCCAGCGCTGGTTGGTGTTAGCGCTGGTTGGTGTCGCACGACCATATCGGACGCCGTGATGAGAGCCTGGCCGGTGGATGGTTCACAACATCATCGTGCACTGGCCAGCGTGTGTTCCCCAGGATTTTTGACAGCATTTCAGCAGTCGCTGCTTGACGACGGAGTCTCGGCGGGGCGATGTTGGCTAGAACAGGTAACCAAGGGACTGGAGCAGAATGAAGACATCCCGTGATCAGGCGCATCGCGGTGTTCAGCTGCGAGTCGACCATGCGAGTGTGGCTCGATCAATTCCACACCGGGCAGCAATATTCCGCTGCTGAGTATACTAAAGCTAGGGCTGATATTCGAAGTGTGCCAGCTGTAGCGCCCCAAGTGGAGCCTGTGAGCTTGCAGAGCACATTGATCCGGGTCTTAAGCTTCATTGCAGTTTTGGACAGGTGTGCATTGAATGACAGGGTGCGATCTAGCGTGATCCCCAGGTAGACTGGATAAAAGTCGTGTCTCAGTGGCTGGCCACTCATCAGGACCGTGAGTTCTCGAGCTGCACTCGCGTTGTGTAGGTGGAAGGCGCTCGCAACGGTCTTCGCTATGTTCGGCTTCAGGCGCCACTGCTGACAATAGTTGGTGATGTTGGCAATGTCGGTCGTGAGTTCGCTGAATGAGGCTGCTTGCGTTGCACAACAAATATCGTCTACATAGACAAACGTACGACACACAGTCATGGGTAGGTCGTTGATGAACAAGTTCAAGAGGGTAGAGGCAAGGCTGAGCCTTTTGGCAGCCCGTTCTTCTGTACTCGCCAAGAGCTGGACTTGCCTCCCATGTGAACGCGGAACCAGCGGTTTCTTAGCAGTAATTCAACAGCTTGGACGAACCAGGGAGGGAGGCACCTGGCAAGCTGGTCAAAAACCGTTTTCAATAAAGGTGGTCGGTGCGGTTACTTGGAAGAAGGTGTTCCGGCCTTGACGAAAACAGGCCTGGTCTTCGCTAAGTACTACTTCCATATGGGGGCTGATTCTATGGAGAATCACGCGCTCCAGTAGTTTGTAGCACACACTGAGTAGCGAGATGGGGAGAAAGCTGGCGGCAATGTGTGGGTCCTTCCCAGGCTTCTGCAGTGCGATGAACGCTGTCGTACCCCGGTGCAGTTCCAAGCTTCATGTTATTCAGCGTAACCTGAATCTCCGTGGCATTGTTCACTCTACTGCGGCAGGGTTGACGCCAGCTATCATGTGCCTGCCTCTCGAAATTCTTGTCGGATGGTGCTTGAACCAGGTGTGCTGCAATTGCTGTGGGCGAAACTTGCGGTCTGATTGAGTGTGGAGGGCGTTGCGCGGCAACCAGTCGTCATAAGAAGAGACCAGCTCCTTCGACTCGAGTGGGTGAAATTCATTTGGTCCATGCATTCCAGCCATCTGGCTTTCCGCGCTGCATCTAATGACTCAACTAGGTGATCTGCTATGTCCGGGTCTCCCGACATCTCGAATCCTTTCAGCAGTGCACTGGCTTCTTCATCCATACATAACGTTTACACAGCACAAGCTCCTAGGGGAATTGATGCGTTGGAAAATCGTTCATGATGGTGCAGCTTGCTGGCAGGGGCTTGTTGTTTATTGTCGAGATCCAGCACAGATGTGGCGAAAAGTCCGTTGCCATCGTGCCGACTGGAACGTTCCTCGTTGTTTGGGGTCGTGAACAAGAGCAAGGTCACAAAGCCATGTCCAACGTCGCTCTTCCATGTTTTGCATGAAGGCTATAACTGATGAGATCAAAGCCAGCCAGCTCGAAGAGACTGGATTTTTCAACGATAATGTGCGTCTCCTCCAGACACACAACAACGATGCAGTGCCGGTCGGCGAGAGTGATGATGATGGTACGCTTGGCTGAAGATATTCCTTCGACATTAAGTTGAAGGATTCGAAGGGCCGGTCCAATAGCTTGGACGTCGGCGTTGAGATTGCCCGATCTCCTGGAGGCGACTTGACCGGGATCCATATGGATTCGGTCAGCGGGTGGCGTATTTGCCAACTGTGTTCTAAATCTGCAACCGAGAGAAATCTAGCTTTCTGATTGGCTCGCTCACGTCCACAGGGAAACTAGCATATGCGTTAGCAATGGCCACCATGTTGTGCCCTAAGCATGCATGATATTTTCAGCAAAGTTGATTGGCGAGGGCTGTTTTTAAGTGGTTGTACCTAACAAACATTTCAAAACAGGCCATTGAAAGAAGAGGATCCGATCGATTTCTTCGGTGAGTTGCCTACCAGATTAGCTGCAGTAGCAATTGGTTTAAATCAGAGAATGTTAAGTATGTTACCAGCCCACCCTACAATATAAGTCAAACATTACTAACCTATAATGTGGCATTTCTATGCACTCCTTGTAGTTACCCAAACTTATTTGTTCACCGTGCATGAATTTACGAGTAATATATTAGATACTGGTCTTTGAGTAGGTCTTTAAACTTTCACTGATTGAGAATTATCCACTTTGCAAGCAGATTGACTTTGTTTAGTAATTGAGAATCTGTTCTTGTAACTTCCCCTTTTTCACAGTTCTAGTTTATTAAACAATCCTGCTTATCACTTTTATGTATAAGTGAACTTGATTTACAAGATATTCAGTGTTGGTGAAATGGACCCAATAAATGCTCCTAAGCCATGCTAATCGCATCCTTGCTGTTGTCAACACAATTCATGCTATTTGGTAACTAATAAACAAAAATTTTAGGTGCAATGGAATCACTAACAGAGCATTATTAATTTTTTCAGTCGTCTGAGAAAAGTACTGTCACCCTCTCTGTTTCTCATATATATATACAATCGGATGGTCAGATGTGATGTTGGGACGTTATGATTGGTTGTTTTAGTCATGTGACAAAATTAGTACTTGTGGGTATTGTTTGGGCGTAGATAGATATGGAGATAGGTAGAGTAGAGAAAGGGGGAATGAGAGAGAGACGTCAGAAGAAGTGTATTTTTGAGATTAATATGATTCACTTGAAGCATACAGTTACGGTTGTCAGAACTGGTGTATCTTCTTTTGCCGACACTTAACTTAGAACTCGCGCTTGCATAACATTTGGAGGTTCCACCGCAAGTTAGTGTCGAGATTGAGATGTCTCGGATTCCAAAGATACCCAAGTTCCGCGATAACAACGAAGTTTCTTTTTCAAGTTGGCTTAGCATCTTCGAGGCGCAAATAAACATTTTAGGTGTTGCGGAGGCCAAGACGAGAGACACGCTTTTATCTTGCTATGAGGCAAGTACGTTTTCCACAGTTGCTTTATTGATAGTAGATACTCCAGAGAGCACATATGGCGATTGTGTAGACGTTTTAAGAGAAAAATTTGAATGCGAAGAGTACCGAAATCATTGGAGATTAAGTTACGCAATTCACGCTTTCACAAAAACACGAGCATTAATATTTATTGTAATGATTTGCGGAATATTATAACAGAGTTGTATAAAGTGTCACGGGACACCGTTAATGCGATCGCAATCGAGCATACGCTGTCACACGTAGATGAAGAGATTCGAGGACATGTTCGAATTTTACAACTGGCCGGCACGAAGAGCTTGGAGACTATTTTGGAGTTAGTGGCATCGAAAATGGCAATTCATCCTCTCACTACGCCTCAGTTTGCTTCGGCCTCTCCGCAAACCAGCAGTAACCATTCGGATACGCGGATCACGAAGCTTGAGTCAATGATGGAGACCCTTTTGACAAAAGTTGACTCACTAACGGAAGGTCGTATGCAACCCCTTGATCGAACTATGTCCGGAGATAGTTATTGCGCCCATTGTCGTAAAAAGGGTCATAGTCAAGCCACTGGCTTTAAGTTGAAGACGTGTTTCAAGTGCAATGAGCGCGGCCATATTTCACGGTTCTGTCGCAAGCGCTCCAACCAACCGGATATCTCCACGACTTCGACGAGCAAAGGTGCTAATCGTTTTTTCTTAAAGATCAAATGATCGTCTCGTTGCGAAGCCGCCGCTTCAGAATTGCTCTCGGAAGGGAATCGGCGTCACTGGAAATCAATCCGAGTTCGACGGAGTAATTTATGTAAATCTTATGTCGCTAAGCGGAAGACCCTTGGCGATGCGGATTTGCGGCAGAAGGTCATTTCCGACTATCGGGGCTTCGAATTTGCCGAAAGGAACTGTTTGTAAATATTTTGCGTGTTCTTAGGTAGTGGTGATTGTGAGTTTAGGCAGTCTACGGATAGCCGCGCTGAAGAAAGATCGCAAAACGAGGTTAAGGAGTTATCTTCTTGTGTGAACCTTGGGTTGGGTCTTGAACGTCCCTCATAGGGTGAGGCTGAGAAACTCAGAGTGTAGTTGGGTAGATGGGAGGGGAGTTTCTTACGAGCAGCTTCACTGAGTACGTAGATTCGCGAATTTATTGAACCTTGTCACGGGGTTTGGTGACAAATCGGTCCACCGAGCCGGAGCGTTACTGGTTGCTTGGTTCTTGCTGTGCTGTAATTGTAGTGCAGTTGATTGCGTTGAAGTGAACGGTGTGGTTGTTGCAGTTTGATATTTGGATATCTAAAAATTTTCTTGGAGTCTTTAGAATATGGCTACTTTTAATAAGTTAGTTTAAAAGCGTGCATCTTACAGAAACAGTGTTTTGAAGAGTATACAGTCCTCTGAAAAGTTTCTTGCGGAAGGGAGTGTAGGTTTGTTTTTAAGAGCGAACTAGAAGCTAGAGAAAGGGCTGGGTTGATGGCGGCTGGTAGTATAAAGCAGGTTCGCAGAAGTGCTCCAGTAAAAGCAAGTGCTGCCGCAATGCTTAGTGCTACTGATGAGTTTTGTGTATTTTGCAAAGGTAAAC